>JBCEWC010006028.1:0-23838 GCA_038996855.1 Solanum aculeatissimum | reverse complement strand
TTATCGCGTATATCTTTTAAGGTAGACTTTTGATAAATATTGATTATATACCAATATATCTAAAATACCACGTGCAATGCACGTGTCGTAAATCTAGTTCATCCATAAACGTGATCAAATGAACTAATTAATGAAAAAATCAACTAATAAATATGATCTACAATAATGATCTTGTTACTTATGTAGTTACTATCTCAATGTATAAAATTAATACTGATTCTAGCATTTAATCCAACATTGGACTAACTCCACCTCATATATTATAAAATATATTGACACAATCAACTAATAATCAATTTACTTAATTACCATCACTTACAAATGTAATTACTCAATAGATTGTATATTACTTGTTTAATTACCACATCAATGTATAGGATCACTAAATCTAGCTTTTAATCTGAAATTGGACTAACATAACTCAATTTATCACTAGATATGACATTTACATAGACAACTATTCAATATCAGCTGACTTGTTGAGTAAATACACAGCAAATGGTATGGTTGTCCTAGCAAGATGTTGACTTGCTGAGATATATTCACAACAAATATTAAGACTATCCCAACAAGTAATTGACTTGTTGAGTCATTTCACAGCAGATATAAGGATAGCTCCAGTAAGATGCTAACTTGTTGAGTCATTTTCACAGCAAATATTAAAACTGTCCCAACAAGCAGGTAACTTGCTGAGTCATTTCACAACAGATATAAGGATAGCCCCAGCAAGATGCTAACTTGCTGAGTCATTTTCACAGCAAATGTTAAGGTTGTCCCAACAAGTAGGTGACTTGATGAGTCATTTCATATTAGATATAAAAATAGCTTCAGCAAGAGCTGACTCGCTAAGTCATTTTCATAGCAAATGTTATGATTGTCCCAGCAAGTAGGGGACTTGCTGAGTCATTTCACAACAGATATTTCTATAAAAGGAGATATTTTTATAACATAAAATATTCATCGTCAACATTTCAAAAAATTCAGAAAATAAATAAATACATATGTTCATAAAATAATTATCCATCATCAACATCCCCAAAAAGTCTAGAAAATAATAGAATACCTATCATCTAAATATTAAAAATACTCATCCAAATATAAAAAATACCCATCATCCAAACATTAAATATACTCATTATCCAAACATTAAATAAACTCATTATCCAAATATTGAATAAACATCATCTGAACTTTAAATAAACAGCATCATCCCATCAGTTGTTGCTCCTATACCATTTGTTGGTTGTTGCTCCTCCGTACCATCTATTGCTTGTTGCTCCTCCCTAACAGATGTTACTTGTTGTTCCTCCCTAACAATTGTTGCTTGTTGCTCCTCCTTAGCAGTTGTTTCCCACTTTCTAGCACTCATGAGTGTTTTTGAAACTTCTCTTCATCTCATTTGCTCACGGATAGGAGTATACGGCGACATCACCTTTGACGATGGAATGACACCTCTTTTATACACATGGTATTCAAGATTCAATCCAATAACTCTATCTTTTTCATCATTCTATTCATCCTGTCATTGCAAATTTCACAACCATAAGTACCACAATGTACCTTAGAAGTCCCAACACCCAGATGATCAGATCTACTAATAGTAAATAGAGTTCCAAAATCACCTCTACCAAGAGGAGAAAATCCTCCTCTATCACCAGCAGTTGTTGTTTCCCCAACAACAGTTTCATCAACAACTACACCAGCAACAGTTGTTGTTGTACCTTTTTGTGAGAACAAAAATACATGTTGTTCATGTAGGGAGGTTCTTCAGCAGTTAATTTTTTTGTCTTTCTTGAGAGTGATTGATCAAACTAATAGATTATCTCTATTTTGTGACAGGATTATCTATTTTAATGGCCCAATCAAAATAAAAAATCCTAGACCCGATGTTCCTACTAGAGCTTCTAAAAGAAGGCTCATTGTATCTGAAGAAGAAGAGGATGAATCACAACAAGAACTGGCAATTCTTATTGAACGAGTCACTGTTGAGGGTACTGTTGGTGCCAGTCTCGCAACTGCTGGACACAGTCCCTCAGCTGCGGCACCCAGTCCATCAGTTGTTGGTTCTAGTCCATTAACTACTGGAGACAATCCTTTCGGTACTGGTGCCACTCCCACAGTTGTTGGTGCCAGTACCTCACCAGCTGCACCACGTCACACAACTGGTGAAGACAGTCCCTCAAATGTTGCAGATACTCCAACAACTGGGGAAAACAGTCCCTCAATTGCGACAGAGACTCCCACAGTTGTTGCTGACAGTCCCTTAGCTGCTGCAGTCACTCCCACAGTTTTGGCTTTCAGGTATGATGATTATGGCTTTGAGACCCCAGGTTTTTGAATTGAAGTGAGAGTGGTGATCTCGGGATAAAATTGGAAAACAATTTTTTGATCTTAAAATTTTTTTAGTGAATCAAGAATTGGATAGCTTTTTTAGGTCTACGATATTTGTAAAATATCTAGATATAGGTGAAGGCAAAACCCCAAGGTGTCAAATGAAGTTGATGTATCAGCTTTTTCGTCGTTGGATCAAAAGTGAGAATGATTTTTGGGTTAATTTTTATGGCATGCCTGTTTGTTTTGGCATGAAAGAGTTTGCGGTTGTTACCGGGTTGAATTATCACCTATCACCTCCTCCTGCCTCCCAATCTGCCAAGGTAGAGAGGAGATACAAAAGAATTGTTGATGCATTGCATAAGAAGCATTGCAAATCAAAAGTGATGCTTGACATCTTGCAGTCAAGCGATGTTAAGAAGAGTGTTAAGAAGTCCCTGTGTTTGAGTTTCTTTGTACATGATATTCTTATGGGTAAAGATCCAGAGACTAATGCAATGGATTCTTGGTTCAAGTTATCAGCTGACCGAAAGACATTTTGTGCCTATCCTTGGGGTCGGAATAGTTATGTCCTCACTGTAGAGTATCTGAGAAAGGTCATCACATCGACTAAAAAGTTCGTAAATCTATACAATTTTTCATGGGCTTTTATGGTAAATTTTATTTATTATATTTTTGTTGTATCATTTTTTATATTTATTTATTATCTTAATTAATATTTATTTATGACATTGATTTATTTAGTCTTGGTCTTTTGAAGTCATTCCTCATTTACAGAAAACATTCAAAGAGTTCGATGAGAAAGCATTTTCTCCAAGACTTCTCTGATGGTTGACGTAATCAAACAATGGTAAAGTCTGTTGGGGAAACAACAACTGCTGGTGATAGAGGAGGATTTTTTCCTCTTGGTAGAGGTGATTTTGGAACTCTATTTACTATTAGTAGATCCGATCATCTGGGTTCTGGGACTTCTAAGGTGCATTGTGGTACTTATGGTTATGAAATTTGCAATGACAGGATGAATAGAATGATGGAAAAGATAGTCATTTGATCGAATCTTGAATACTGTGATGTCTAAAAGAGGTTTCATTCCATCTTCAAGGGTGGTGTCACCGTATACTCCTATCCGTGAGCAAATGAGACGAAGACAAGTTTCAAAAACACTCATGAGTACTAGAAAGTGGGCAACAACTGCTAAGGAGGAGCAAACAGCAACAGTTGTTAGGGAGGAATAACAAGCAACATCTATTAGGGAGGAGCAATAAGCAATAGATGGTACGGAGGAGCAGTAACCAACAAATGGTACAGGAGCAACAACTGATGGGATGATGTTGTTTATTTAAAGTTCAGATGATGTTTATTCAATATTTGGATAATGAGTTTATTTAATGTTTTGATAATGAGTATTTTTAATGTTTGGATGATGGGTATTTTTTATATTTGGATGAGTATTTTTAATATTTAGATGAAAGGTATTTTATTATTTTCTAGACTTTTTGGGGATGTTGATGATGGATAGTTATTTTATGAACATATGTATTTACTTATTTTTTGAATTTTTTGAAATGTTGACGATGTATATTTTATGTTATAATAATATATCCTTTTATATAAATATTTGTTGTGAAATGACTCAGCAAGTCCCCTACTTGCTGGGACAGTCATATCATTTGCTATGAAAATGACTTAGCAAGTCAGCTCTTGCTGAAGCTATCTTTATATCTAATGTGAAATGACTTATCAAGTCACCTACTTGCTGGGACAGTCTTAACATTTGCTGTGAAAATGACTCAGCAAGTCAACATCTTGCTGGGGCTATCCTTATAACTGCTGTGAAATGACTCAGCAAGTTACATGGTTGTTGGGACAGTCTTAACATTTGTTGTGAAAATGACTCAACAAGTTAGCATCTTACTGGAGCTATCCTTATATATGCTGTGAAATGACTCAAATAATCAACTACTTGTTGGGATAGTCTTAATATTTGTTGTGAATATATCTCAGCAAGTCAACATCTTGCTAGGACAACCATACCATTTGTTGTGAATTTACTCAACAAGTCAGCTTATATTGAATAATTGCCTATGTAAATGTTGTATCTAGTGATAAATTGAATTATGTTAGTCCAATTTCAGATTAAAAGCTAGATTTAGTAGTGATCTTATACATTGATGTGGTAATTAAACAAGTAATATACAATCTATTGAGTAATTGCATATGTAAGTGATGGTAATTAAGTAAATTGATTATTACTTGATTGTGTCAGTATATTTTATAATATATGAGGTGGAGTTAGTCCAATGTTGGATTAAATGCTAGAATCAGTATTGATTTTATACATTGAGATAGTAATTACATAAGTAATAAGATCATAATTGTTGATCATATTTATTAGTTGATTTTTTCATTAATTAGTTCATTTGATCATGATTATGGATGCATTAGATTTACGACACGTGCATTGCACGTGGTATTTTAGATATATTGGTGTATAATCAATATTTATCAAAAGTCTACCTTAAAAGATATACGCGATAATATTTCCAAATTCCCACTCACCCTCTAGCATGGGAATGGAGCATGGTATCCTCAACACTAAACAACCAATAAAATCATATCACATTCTTTATCTCAAAACTATCATAAAGAAAATTTAGAAATTCAAAGGAAAAAGATATTCTAAAGATTCCATTCACCTTCCTCCGCTGGAATAGCTGGTTACTTGACCGGTTGGAGAGTACATTAACAGAGCAACATATGTATCACATAAATCAGCCAATTCACTTACTTCTTAACAATACGATCCTTGCGTTTTGAATAGAACTGTTGACGAGATATTGGATCCTCAATTTTCTTTATCACAAGCTTATTACGACCCATTGAAACGATGCAAACTAGAACTGGAAGTTAGATGCAAGGTTGTTCGTCAATGAACTGAGAAATATATAGATCAATAGAAAAGACCAAGGAAAACAAATAGGTCAAATAATTTAATGCTTTGACATGTTAGTCTTAAGTCAAAGCATTTAGTCAAATATAGAAAGATTTTGTGAAGAAGAAATCCATGGGTTGTAACCTGCCGAGTGGAAAATAACATTAACTCCTAAGCTCTTTCTTTTGTATAATGGTATTAGAAAAGTCCTATTTATCACCACTTCAAGCATTTCAAAGGCTATATGATATAATTTTAACGTATAGAAGAATTTATATGGGAAGATCACATTAAACAGAACTAAAATAATACATCAGTAAACCAAATTAATGTCAGTATAGAGTAAAACTATTTCTTTTTTAGTAGGCCTATAGCATTGCATCATAGAAAAACTAAGACATCGGTCAAAGCATTTAGTATGTTACAATCCAATAGAATGTCTACTATTGAATCAAATATAGAAAGATTTTGTGAAGAAAATCAGTTTCACAAAATCAAGTCAACACTAGAATTTTACAACACATCCATAGCCAAGTCACCTGCATCCACACAATTAATGAACAAACATCTTTGGCTGTATCGTACTTGTAAAATAAATACTTAAGTTTGTGGTTTTTCCTATATTGACTTTTTTCTTTTTAAGTTAAATGAATTTTTCCTTTATTGGTTTAACAACATTCTCATAATTGCCGGTGTTTTCTGTTCTCAATAATACTTTTGTATCACTTAATTTTCCCAATGTTGTGAATCTGAAAAAAGAATAATTACTTTGAAATAATTTATCTAGGCCCTGCTAGCTTGTTAAATCGTAAAAGATAGCATTTATGCGACTCAAGAATATCTAGGTCCTACATGCTAGGCAATTAGTCATTAGAACGGCCGCAACTAATGCTATGTTTTGAATAGTAGCACCATTCATCCATGCTTTCACGCAATCCTTAAAGGAAACTCCTAAACTCTTTCACGTAACGGTATTAGACAAGTCCTATTTATCACTTTTCCTAGTATTTAAAAGGTTATATGATATAAGTTTAACCTTTAAAAGAGTTTATATTTTGATATTTCAAGAGAAGTATAAGGTGGATGGGAAGATTACATTCAACAAAACTTAAAGAATACATCAACAAAACAAATTTATGTTAGTATAGAGTAAACTATTTCCTTTTAGTAGGCTTATAGCTTTGCACCAAAGAGAACTAAGACGTCTAGGTCAAAGTCTAATTCAAAATTTTAAATTTATATGTTCTAGATTCCAAGATAGGACAATGATTGGGACCAAGATAGAATAATTTTACAAATTATGTGGATTTTTTTACACCAATAATATAGAATTTGAACTAAAACTATTGAATGTTGCTGAAACAATAACTTATGGTGTAGATCCCCCAACTAATAATGAAACATGACACTTAATAATTCTATAAAAATAAAATAGTTATAAGAAAACATAGGTCATATCACTTGGCTGAGTGACATAACAGGTTCCAAAAAATCTGTTAATGTCCATTCTTTTTCTTCATAATTGAGAAATCCACAAGAGCCAATGACAGAGGTCTGCTTTAGATTATTGAATGTGAACTCATAATTTTTCTTTTTCTCTCTTTCTTTTCTTCTGATACAAGACCTCACCATAGATGTTCTTCACTTCTCTCTTTTTATCTTACACAGTAAAGTTATCAAAGAATGGGTATGACTAAGTTGTGATCACACTATGTCTAATTTATGACTCTTTAAGCAAAAGAATGGGTGTTTACACCATATGAGAATGTTTAAAGGCGCATAGGATTGGGATTAGAGTCGGCATGGACTATCCCCAAGGGTTCATACTCTTTTCTCATACCTATGCAAGAATGGAGCTATCCCTATGCATGAAATTATGACATGAAGAATGGTTTGACTTTTTAGTCACTTATGCATGAAAGTATGATATGAAGAATGATTTGACTTTTTAGTCACGTATGCATGAAAGTAAAGAAAGTGGTTTTGACTTTTTAAGCCCAATTATGCATAGTTATGATCTCAAGTTACTTGTCCTCTTTTCAAAAACATGTATATATATATATATGTATTCTTGTGGGATGATGGCTTAGCACCAAGGGATTGGAGTCGGCGTGGACTATCCCTAAGGGTCCATACTCCTTTCCGTCAAACTATGTGCCAAATATAGGCTCATGTTTATGCCTCTGATAAGATGATGATGTTAAGAAAGGATCTACCTTTGGCAAGTAAGTCACCTCTTTATCCGTTGTGGGGAAGACGATGGAGTTCCAAGTTATAGCTCACTTGGTCTTATGTCAGTTGAGGTCCCATCCCCTTTATGTTTATATGATTAAGCATTCATGCATCATGGATTTCATGGCATATTGGTATACTATCCTTTCTTATAATCTTCTTTCTATATATGTTCCCTTGTAATCTAGCATTGGTCTATAGGTTGATCATGTTCATATGCATTGCATGCCCATATACTTAGTGCATTATATGTACTAACGCATACTCTTTATCTACATAATCTAACCATGTAAGGACTGGAGATGATATCTATCTACCCCTTGACGGTTGATTCGGATCTTTGAGTATCATTAGTGTTGAGTCCTATGTTCCAAGGAAAACGTCCACCCGCTATCTATCTTTATGTATGTTGTTTACTTCTTTACTTTGAGGCTGAGCCCGGGACATATCTTGGCCCCGCCCTATTCTAGACTAGAGGCATTGTTGGACATCACAAAAACTCCTATACGATTATGTTATGTGTTTACTTGAGACAATTTAGCTATGTACTATGTATGTAAGAGATGATTATACTTCTGCTATTATGATATGTTTAATGAGAATGTGCTTATGTGAAAAGTCTCAAGTTCCTTCTTGTCCCCATAGCGTGAGTCATACTTACTCGCCCCTTAGAACGTACTTGTTATGTGTTATGTGATTCATGCAAATCCTTTTCCCCATGACATCCCCATAGCTTGAGTCCAAAGTCCCGTAATCCCTTAGAGCTACGTGTTTCTTGTTAAATTACGCACTTCTAAACCAATGATATATAAATTGATGCTAAGATGGTTTTCTTGAGGACTCTCGGGTTCTCATTTTCTATGTCACAACTAGGCCCTACTCCCGGGTCGTGACCTAAACCTGCACTCATAATTTTTCTTTTTGTCTCTTTATTTTCTTCTGATACAAGGCCTCACCATAAATTGTAATGACCCAAAAATTTCTGAACCTTGTGTTACTGTTTAAGGTCTGATTTGAATCTATCTTGGTTAGCTTTTGAGTGTTCCGAGTCTCCAATGCACGACCGTCTTAGGAGAAGTCGTATTGGTTAATTTTGGCATGAGGCCTTAAGGGGGTGCTGACTTTAAACGGTCATATCTCTTGGTACGTGATGAATTGTGAGAGCCACGACCTATCAAATTGAATCTCTTTGAGTTATCTTTCTAATGCACTTAGTGTCACAAGATTCCGGACTATGTCAAGGCCCCCGTCTTATTCTTGTAGAGGCATTGTTGGATACTTATCGAATTATATTCTACGTCGTACTATGTGTTTATTTGTGATTCTATGATTCTCTATATTTTTCTATGGATATTTATGTTTCAATTATGCTTTCTCTTATGCTATTATGATTTGTTGGATGGGAATGTGCTTATGTGGAAAGTACCTAACCCTTCTTGTCCCTATAGCTTGAGTCATACTTACCCGCTCCTTAGAACGTAATCGCTATATGCTATGTGATTCATGCTTATCCCATCCCCGGTAATATCCCCATAGCTTAAGTCCAAAGCCCCAAATTCCCTTAGACATTATGTGTTATTTATTACATTATACGCTTCCGAACTGATGATGTGTATTATGATGTTAAGATGGATTGATCAAGGACTCTCGGATTCTCCTTCGTCATGTCACATCTAGGCCCCGCTCCCGGGTCATGACATGATAGAATTGATGGATTGATATGAGCTCTAATGAGACTCACTAATTGGATTGATTGGTTTTGATCGTTTATGAGCATTGAGTCTTGGGAGAAGTATCAATCATCAAATTGAGCGAGGGTAAATACAACTCGACTTATTAATTACGTCACCAAGCATAGAAGAGGATAAAACCGCTAAGTTGGATGTTTCCTCTTGATTGATAAGTCCTTGAAATAATATAGGACTTCTTTCTGATCTAGAGTGGATCGATTCGTCCCTACCCTGGCAAGGTATTGATAGTTGCGGCAATATCAACAGGATTGTTGTACAATCACTAACTTATAAGTGGTTATTGTCGGATAAGAGAAACTCCCAGATAGGTTTTATAATAATAGTACTTTGAGTTGATTTGATTGGATTAGATTGGAGTTGATAGGATTGGTATTAATGGGTCATTGTCTACTCTTTATTCTTCCTTTAAATAGACATTTGACATTATTGATTCAGTTTTTATCTCTTGATTTGAGTTATCTGAGTTGATAGTATTCTACCTTGATGCATGTTTCATTCAGTCATTTTACATACTCGTACATTTCACGTATTGACGTCCATTTGGACTGTATTATTTGTGATGCAGAGACAGGTACTAGAGATCATCAACAGGCGCTTCGTTGAGGATCTATTGCAGTTAGTTGATTTGGTGAGTCCTCCTTGCTTTTAGAGGATACACATTTACACTATCATCTAGCTTGAGTCTAGTATTTTACTTTTTTTTATTTTGATTCGAGGTAGTCATAAGTCTGTCATTGGCACCATTAAACATTTGATAAAGGCTTCATAGACTAGAGTTGATTTGTTGGTTGAATATTATTTTGAATTGGTTTTCTTCATACTAGCCTCATTGATTTGATATGATTATATAAACCTCAGATTATCCACCTTTTATTATCATAGTCTTTTGTTGATCTGTAAAATAATGAATATGATGAGGCCAAGTGGTTCACTTGGGGACTAGTAATAGTATCTGAGTGTTGGCCACGTTCAGGATACCCTCTCGGGGCGTAAGAAACTCGGTATCAGAGCACAGAGTCCAAGAGTCCTAGGAAGTCTATGAAGTTGTGTCTAGTAGAGTCTTGTTTATAGGTGCGTTATGCACCATATTCTATAAACAGGAGGCTATAGGACATTAGAAAGGGCTACACTTCCTTCATATTCTGATTCATGTTATAGAGTTAAACTCTGTGAAAGCTCTCTTCTAATTTGTACATTATGCATTTGCTGAATTCTGATCATGCTTCCAAGAAGAGTTGTTAGAGGGATAGGGCATCCTTCTAGATAGAACGTTAACCAACCTAAGCCATAGAATCATGAAGAACCCATAGGTCTAACCGTCTCTAAACAGCTGCCACAAGCTAAAATCGCAAATGTCGAGCTTCGCCCGGCCATCCAAACCTTAGCCCAAGCTATAACAGTACCTGCTGCTAGATAGAGAGCAGACAGACAGGATGCATAAGATACATCCAGAGTTTGGGAGTTTCTGAGAATGAACTCGCCTGAATTCGCAGGGTCTACACCCAATGAGGACCCAGAGAACTACATTGATGATCTTTAGAAGGTGTTTCAGGTGATGCATGTGGCTGATGTTGAAAGAGTTGAGTTGGCTGCCTACCAACTCAAAGGTGTTGCTAGATTGTGGTTTTATTATTAGAAAAGGAATAACGGAGAGGGAGCCCCAGTTTTGACTTGAACAGTGTTTGAGAAAGCTTTCTTAGGGCAATTCTTTTCGAGAGAGCTGAGGGAGCCCAAGGTGGGGGCATTCTTAATTTTGAAATAGGGATCTAAGACTATGCAGGAGTATGGACTAAAGTTCACCCAACTATCCTGATATGCTCCCAACATGGCTATACATATGAGAAGGAGAATGGGTTTATATGTTGATAGGTTGAACATGGGAACAAAGAAAAATGGGAGGGGAGTTATGCCTGTGAGTGATATGGACATTGTAAGGCTGATGACTTATGTACAGCAAGCTGGTGAGGAGATTCAGTTGAACATGGAAGAGTAAAATAATAATAGGGCTAATACATCCAATCATGAGGTTGGGAAGAGAGGGAACGAGAATGGTAACAGGTTTTAGTCAGTGCCAGCACCATCGTCTGCTAGTGCACTTGCACCTAGAAATAGGAATGAGTAGAGGTCTCAAACTTTCATTGCCAAGGGATCTCAATCACAGGCTAGTGTGGCTCAAGGTTCACAGGGTAAGCCACCATGTCGTAAGTGCGGTAGAAACTACTTGGGAAAATACTATGAGAGAGGTGATGCATGCTACAAGTGTGGCCAACTGGGTCACTTTTAGAGGAATTATCCAAAATGGCCTGATAAGGCTTAATCTTCTACCCCAACCCCAACCCCACGAACTAGAGGAAATTAGAAAGGTGCTACTTCGAGCGAAACTGGAGCTACAAACCGTTTGTATACCATTGGTAATTGCCAAGATCAGGAGAACTCCCCAGATATAGTATGACGGGTATGATTCGAGTCTTTACTTTTGATTGTTATGTTTTGATGGATCCTGGTGCCACATTATCCTTTGTGTCTCCTTGTATGGCTAGTAGATTTGATAGAACTCCTGAGTGTCTTCTTGAACCTTTTAGTTTTTCTACTCCTATTGTTGAGTCTATTATAGCTTACAGTGTTTACAGAGATTATGTAGTATCTATCTATCGTTGGGATATCCTTGTTTATTTGATAGAGTTGGAGATGATTGATTTTTATTTTATCCTTGGCATGGATTGACTTCATGCATGCTATGCCTTCATTTATTGTAGGACCCAAACTGTAAATTTCAATTTTTGAATGAACCGATCCCAGAGTGGAAAGGTAATTATATTGCACCTAAGGGTAAGCTTATTTCCAACCTTAGGGCCAGAAAGTTAATTTTTGAAGGTTGTATCTATCACCTCATGCGAATTAAGACCGATGATGTTAAGTCCTTGAGTCAGTCCTAAATGTGAATGAGTTTCCTGAAGTGTTTTTTGAGGATCTACCTGGAGTCCCTCTTGATAGAGAGATTGACTTTGAGATTTATATTCTTCCTGATACTCAACCTATCTTTATTCCACCCTATAGAATGACTCCTGCTGAGTTGAAAGAGTTGAAAGATCTAGAAGTTCAGAGAATTGATAGAGAAAGGCTTTATTAGGTTGAGTGTTTCTCCTTAGGGTGCTCCGGTCCTATTCGTGCGAAAGAAAGATGGGTCTCTTAGAATGTGTATTGATTATAGGTAGCTGAAAAAGGTCACTATAAAGAACAAATATCCTCTCCTTGGGATAGATGACTTGTTTGACCAACTTTAGGGTGCCTCTTACTTCTCAAAGATAGATCTCAGATTTGGTTACCATCAGTTGAAGGTAAGGGAATGTGACATCCTAAAAACAACCTTTAAGACTCGATTCCTTTGGGTTGATTAATGAACCTACAACCTTCATGGATTTGATTAATAGAGTGTTCAGACAGTACCTTGATATGTTTGTGATTGTATTTGTCAATGACATATGGTGTATTCGAGGAATGAAGAGGAGTATACCAAACACCTCAGAATTGTTTTCCAGACTCTCAAAGACCATGAGTTGTATGCAAATTTTTCGAAGTGTGAGTTTTGGCTCAAGTCTATGACTTTTCTAGGTCATACTGTCTTGGGCGATGGTATTTGGGTAGACACCCAAAAGATTAAAGCGGTTAGAACTAACCCAGACCAACCTTTTCAACTAACATAAGAAGTTTCCTGGGGTTGGCAGGCTACTACCATAGATGTGTTGAAGGATTTTCCTCCCTATCCTCACCATTGACTAGATTGACTCAGAAGAAGGCCAAGTTTCAATGGTATGATGAATGTAAGAAGAGTTTCCAAGAGTTAACAACGAGATTGACTACTACACTAGTTTTGACCTTGCCTAATGGAGCAGATGATTTTGTGATATATTGTGATGCGTCCAGAGTGGGATTGGGTAGTGTATTGATGCAGAGGAGAAAGATAATAACTTATTCTTCTAGACAGCTTAAGGTTCATGAGAGGAACTATCCAACACATGATCTTGAGTTGGCAGCGGTGGTATTTGCACTTAAGATTTAGCACCACTACTTATATGAAGTACAGTGGACGTGTTTACTGACCACAAAAGCCTGCAGTACGCCTTCAATCAGAAAAAGCTCAACCTGCGGTGGAGAAGATGGTTGGAATAGCTCAAGGACTATGACATGAGTATTCTCTACCACCTAGGTAAATCTAATATTGTTGTTGATGCTCTTAGCAGATTGTCTATGGCTAGTACAACCTATGTTGAGGAAGGAAAGAAAGAATTAGCTAAGGAAGTGCATAGATTGGCTCAATTGGGAGTTCAACTTGAAGAGAGTGATGAAGGACGAGTCAATGTCCAAATGGGTTTGCTTCATCCTTAATGGTGGAGGTAAAAGAAAAGCAATACCAAGATCTTGTCTTACTTCAGTTGAAGGAAGCTGTCCATAAATAGAAGATGATGGTTTTCTCCAAAGGGGTAGATGATGTGATGAGATACTAGAGTAGATTGTGCGTTCCAAACGTTGATGGTGTTCAAGATAGGATTATGGCTGAAGCCCATGACTCTAGGTATTCTATTCATCCTGGCTCTACCAAAATGTATCATTACTTGAGAGAAGTATATTGGTGGGGTGGAATGAAGAGGGATATTATTAAGTTCATTTCTAAGTGCCTGAATTGCCAACAGGTTAAAGTTGAGCATCAAAGGCCATGTGGATTGGCCCTGAACTTTGAGATTCCTGAATAGAAGTGAGAAATGATCAATATGGACTTCATTACAGGTTTGTTGAGGTACCGAAAGCAACATGATTTGATATGGATAATTGTGGATAGGATGACTAAATCGGCACACTTCTTAGCAGTTAAGACAATTGGCACAGCAGAAGAGTATGTCAAGTTGCACATCCACGAAATTGTGAGATTGCATGGAGTCCCCTTGTTTATCATTTCAGACAGAGGAGCCCAATTCACGTCCCAATTTTGGAGATCTTTCCAAAAAGGACTGAGTTCAAAGATGAATCTTAGTACTTCCTTTCATCCCAGAAGAATGGCCAAACAGAGCGTACCATTCAGACATTAGAGGACATGCTGAGAGTATGTGTACTTGACTTCAAAGGAAATTGGGATAACTACTTACCCTTGATTGGGTTTGCATATAACAATAGTTATCACACAAGTATTCAGATGGCTCTCTATGAGGCTTTGTATAGAGGAGATAGATCACCAATTAGGTGGTTTAAAGTTGGGGAAGCCAAGTTGATTAGATCTGATATGGTCCACCAGTCTATGGAGAAGGTGAAGGTTATTAGAGTAAGGTTGAAAACTGTACAAAGCTGCCAGAAGTCCTATACTAACGTGAGAAGGAGAGATTTAGAGTTTGAGGTGAATGATAGGGTGTACTTGAAAGTGTCACCCATGAAGGGTGTCATGAGGTTTGGGAAAAATGGAAAGCTAAGTCTTCGTTATATTGGCCCCTACCAGATTGTGAGGAGGATTGGGAATGCTGCTTATGAGTTAGAGTTGCCTTCTAAGCTAGCCGCGATTCACCCAATTTTTCATGTCTCAATGTTGAAAAAAAGCTTAGGAAATCCTTCATTGATAATTCCCATTGATAGTATTGGAGTAAAATATAGTTTATCCTATAAAGAGGTTCCAGTCTAGATTCTTGATCGTCAGGTTCAACAATTGAAAACCAAAGAGATAGTCTCAGTCAAAGTCCTACGGATAAATTAATTTGTTGAGAAAGCCACGTGAGAAGCTGAGGAAGATATAAAAGCCAAATACCCGCATCTATTCGAGCCCAATAATGAGAATGATGAAAGTAATTTCCTTGCTCTTGATTTTTGTCTATCCATGAATTAATTTGTCTATTCCTGAGTCTGAATAGAGATTGTCTAGATTGTTGATTGGTTGATAGTTTGATTAGTTGATTGATGTTGAGAGGAGTCTTGATTATTATTCGTGCCTCGATTCCATCTTTACTCTTCATTCGAGGATGAATGATTCTAAGGGGGAGATAAATTACACCCGATAAAATTACCAAAATACCCCTAGATGAGAAAATGTGTCTTCACAAACTCCATTGGCAAATCCGAGGCCAAAAATACAATCAACACAAAAACATATAGGGGAAAATGGTCTTGGTTGATTTTTAGGGAAACCGGATAGACAGATAATTTTTTGAAGCAAAAACGTAATTCTAAAAAAGTGTACAACATATCCGCGTCGTGGACTTACACTTGGTTGTGATCCCTTTATTTTTTACAGGATTAGAAAATTGATCAGAAGATTTTTGGAGAAAAATGTATTGGTACGCGACAGGTCCGCGTCGCAAAGCTGGTCCACCGACCTGTACCAGCGAAGTTCAAAATTTTAAAACTTATAAGGGGAATTCCATATATTTTTCCACCCCTCCTAAACTTAATCCACGACCAACATATGTTATTTTTTATCTAAAAAGGGTTCCTAAACCCATTCTAAAGTCTCTTACGTTAAAACTAAGTAGAGAATTTGAGCGAAGAAAAGGAGAAAGAGCTAGGGTTCAAAGGATTGACGCTAACGTCTTGCAAAGTTGATTGGCAAACTTAATACAGGTATGTAAGGCTAACCTAAAGCATGAAATTGTTCTTCCATATGCCCTTTGATTAAGATAGATTGATAGATGAGAGTATTGAGTATTCATGCATGTTTCATTGAAGATTTTCTTGTAAATTTTATACATTATATGTATTTTACATGATTGATGATCATCACAAACTTGATTTACTGAATAAATGCTTTTACATGAGTTATTTCGCAAACCCAACATACTACTTCATAAAAGAATGCGTGAATGAACCTAGGGATTGAGTCTAGAGCCTTGACAACATGATTGTGATTGTGATGCGAGCATGATGATAGGTTGATAGAACTTGATGGTCCTAAGAGTCTCCATAATTGAACTCTAAAGATTGGTTTACTTGATGGTCCTCTCACTGATTGGTCTAAGCTCTTTTGAAAGATATGATTGAGAACTGATTTGATTTGATGGTTGATAGGCCGAAAGGCTCGATTGTGATAGAATTGATGGATTGATATGAGCTCTAATGAGACTTACTGATTGGATTGATTGAGTTTGATTATTCATGAGCGTTAAGTCTTGAGAGGAGTATCAAGCACCGAATTGAGTGAGGGTAAATCTAACTCGACTCATGACTCCAGGTTTTGGGATTTCAAATCTAAGTGTTGTGGTTGTTTTATCTTGGTTTGCTTTCCTTCAGTTGCGATTCGGTTTTGGGTCATGACACAAATACAATCAATACCTGCGGAAGTCCGAGGTAATCCTACCTCAAAATCCATAGAGATCCTCTCCCATTTCCACTCGAGAGTGGGCAGACTCTAAAGTTCTCCATCGGGTTTCTAATGCTCGGCCATCACCTGCTGACAGCTAAGACAACAGGACACACAATCAACAATATCTCTTCTCATACCATTCCATCAGTAATGTTGTCTCAAATCCTGATACATCTTTACTATCCTCGGGTGGATAGAATATTTGGAGTCATGAGCCTCGTATAGGACCAACTGTATCAAACCTCCAACTCTAGGAACGCATAACCTACCATCAAATTTGAGGACCCCAACTGAGTCTACCATGGCTTGGTCATCAACACCCTATAAAGCTCAATCTCTGAGAGCTACCAAGGACTCATCCTCATACTGTCTAGCATGAAGCTGATCTAATAGTGAAGACTAAGTCCCAGGAAAGGACAATATACGCCTGGAATCTAAAATGTCCAGTCTAACCATCTTATTAGCTAAGGATTGAATGCTCAAAGCCAACAGTCGATCCTCTGTAGGAAAATAAACCATGATTTCCTTGTTAACTACCTTCCGGCTCAAGGTGTCTGCCACTACGTTCGCCTACCCGAATGATAAGGAATAGAAAGATCTTAATCAACTAGCAACTCAATCCACTACCTCTGCCTAAACTTCTAGTTCCTCTGACTCATAATATATTGTAGGTTGTGATAGTCTATGTATATCTCACAATGCACTCCATATAGATAGTGCCTCCACATCTTGAACACAAATATTACTGTTTCCAACTCTAAATCATGAGTGGGATAGTTATGCTCGTGAACTCTCAACTATTAAGACATATAAGCAATAACTTGACCCCTTTGTATCAGAACACAACCTAGGATGATATGGGAGGCATCACAGTATACTATAAAAACCTCGCCCTCAATAGGAAGGGTCAAAATAAGAGTGGTAGTCAATAACTTCTTGAGCCTCAGAAAACTAGACTCTCAGTCCTTGGACTAGGCAAAAAGAACACCCTGGTATCATGACCCAAAATTTGAGTGTGATGACACTCACCTATCCCTCCAAGGCTAGTCATCCCAAAACCTAACAACTCAACAAAGTAACAAAGCGAAAAGATAACAGTCTAATAATATAGATAAGCGAAAGAAAATTAGCTACAACTAACCCAAAGACTGGTGTCACATGTACAAGCCTCTAAATGCAGAATATTCAAAAGAAATACAAGTCATAATGTCTAGTAATCAAGTAGAACATAACATAATAAGGACTCCTCGAAAGGTTGTTGGAGACATAAGTAGCTACCTCACAAGTAATCCTGAAGCTCGATCCAACAAAGAGGAAGTCTAGCAGGATGGACGGGGCTCACAATCTACAAAATATAGCAAGGGGTGAGCACCGAAAAATAGGGTACTCAGCAAATTAGAACTAACCTAGATTAAAACAATGAAGAACACAAGTAACTCCTTAAATCCCAACCACAATTCACCGAACTACAAACCAACACTTAGAAAAGTCCAAGCATTATATAATATATAGGTCACAACAATATAGATATGCTCATCAACTGGTATAATATCTCAATACACAAATATACAAGTGGGTCCAGAACTTGCTCACAATCAGTAACATGATAAGTATACAATCCCATGAACAATAACCACAGTATCAACCAGATATGATATGAGATGTAATGGGTGCCATGAATTATGCATAATATGATGCAGTGTCAAATAATATGATGCATGTCTATCCTACAATACACATCCACTGATCAGATATGGTTGTCTGCCTCAGTCAGAACCTATAGGGGCCACATATGAATCATGTATCCGTCCGAACCATTTGTCTTCGACATTATCTAGCTGGAACCATTTCCTTTGGCTTTCCATTTCTTTTTCATTTTCACTAGTCGGGACCATTTTCCTTCGGCATTTCATTTTCAACAATGGATCATCAAGCAAACACATAATAATGGCAAATAATCATGCTCATCGAAATGGAATATGCAAGATGTCCATATGAATCATATATCTCAATAATATAAACCAATTAATCCATAAGTGTCTCAATATCACCACAATCTCAATATACCCATATTATCAAAATATAAGCACCCTCTTATATCAAAATCAGATGATTCACAAGATCACATAGGTCACGAATCTATAATTAGATTATAGATCAATATATCACCATACGAACAAGTATTCAATACCATAAGTCATGATCAAGCCTACAATAATGCAATTCTACCCCCAAATTATTCAATTTCATGATACTATCCATTGAAAGAAAAATCAAGTATATTGAATTAAACACTAACTTCGATGCATTACCTGTCCAATAGCCCTATGCTGATGAATAAAATTGCTCATATCAATTCCAGTATCTCGCATTTCACCTTCATTTTCCTGAAAAGTCAAAACAACTTATGAGCAGACTCATTAAACACCATACCGATTAAAAAAAAGCAAAGAAAATATACAAGGAAAAACATTCTAGCCTTGGCTTCGGGTTATACCAAAGTAAAAAAGAAATCTAAGACATGCTTCCCTTTTTTTTCTTTCTTTTTCTATATTTTAACAAGCAACAACTTTTTAATTTATTAAATAAGCATTCACAATAGAGAATGGAACTGAGAAAGAAGTTACTCATGCAAACATAAATAATGGAGATGGTAATTCAACATTTATTCCATTTAAATTAGGTTGAAAGATGTAACTAATTAAAATAAGTCTGCACGCGCTTTTGGATATATGATCACACATTTTAACATAGTAACAAAGTAAGCAAAGGTCCAATGTCTGAGTCTCACTGCTAGGCATTATCAAAAAGAAATTCCACAAGCTTGACCCATTAAAAAAGAATTAGATCATAGGTGAAGGTGTGCATTGAAAGACATAATTAAATAAATGAAAGTGTATCATCGCTAACGGCTAAAACTTTTATAGCGTGTTTTTATTAAAATGATGTTTGGTTAAGCAATTTGGAGAACATAGGTTTTTTTTTTTTGGGAGGGGGGGGGGGGGGGGAATAGCACAAGTTTTTTTCCAAAGCAAAAAAATCTTTTTCATGCCAATGTTAAAAAACTTGCCCAAATAATAATTGTTACTTCAAAGTGTTTTTTAAATTTATTATCACACATTTCTTTTGGCATTATATTTAGGTTTATTGAAAATGTAATCACTACTCAGATATAAAGGAAGTGCACTGCCTGGTGGAAACATTTCCATGAAAAATATGACAATTAACCTTTTGCATATTAATCATTTATAAATACTAAAAAAGTAAAAAGTTAAAATAGATTCAAAATGAAATATAATACGTAAAAATTATAAAGTCTTTAAGAATTATTAACTAATTAATATCTTTATAATTAACGCAAATCAACAAAAAATCATTAGACAACCAAATTAGAGAAGAGGAGTACAAGCTTAGTAAAGTGAGGAAACTTAACCGGAATAATGGTTTGCGTATTTGGATTGATCACATTCGTCATCCTATCTCCATTATCAGTGTTACTTGAAACAGGAGCATGGGTATTTTCAAGCAAGGAGATCGACATTAAGCTCCCATCAACATTGATAGTTTCATTGAAGGTCACATTATCAGCATCAGAACCCTCCATCTGAGGTGCAACGAAAAATAATAAAGGTAGTTTTGTGGAGAGTTGAAATTCTTTTTGTGAACTAAAAAAATAAACCATGACACATATATAACATATATCTCAACGTACATGTGTAGAGACAAGTAAATATAGACATATATGCCAATGGAAATGAAAACTATCTCATCAAAGACATTGAAATTAAAATAAAAAGAAAAGCATATGTAATGCAAAAATCAGTATTTTTTTTAAAATTTTGCTACAAAATTGTCATATTTCACAAAGATTCTAAATTCATCTCTAGAGTTACTTGTACTGATAATGAATTATAGTTATTTCATGTAAATTATTCCCCACTGTCATATGAAAAGAACATGTGCAGAAATATTTGTTAATTCAATAAAGCCCTAGAAAATCCCGCACCCATCCGGCACCTGCCCTGTACCTTGCCCCGCACCCATTGCGCCCCCGCATAACTCTAAACCCGCCCCACATAGCTCTAAACCCACCTTGTTATCCCTAAATTTTACTCATGAATAGAATCAAATACAAGAGATGAAACTTTTTGAATCTTTAGAGTCTGATAAGTAACCCTAGTTCATATTCTCTCCGCATCCATCCCTTTCCCTTTATTTTTGTATAATCAACACTAAAAATCTAATTGTATAGAAATATAAAGACAAAAATCTGTGACAAGTTGTAGTCAAATCTCATCAAAATCAAAATCTAAAGTCAAAAAACACAACATAAGAAAGATATACTACAAGGAGGCTTTTACACAATTTTTTTTCCCCACAAAAACTCCTATAAAAGCAGAGTGTAACACTAACCTCGATGTGAATCAAGTACTGAAATGCTTTGACAAAAATGAAAGCAAATGGAAGAAGAAAAAAAAGAGGGTATGGACTATTTAATAAAAGATTGAGATTATAGTAATTAACTTTCATAAACTTAGGATAAGAACAACCATAAACCAAGATATTATAACAATTAAAAAGTCAAGAATTGAGGATAGTAATAAAACAAAATTCAAAAATTGAGGATATAACAAATTATATTATTATCTATATTTCCTTAAAAGCATGAACTCCACAATTTTCAATGTCAAAATTATTATTTTGCCCTCTTATGTTTTAATTAGTTCACGGTAAGATTACTATTTTGCCATCCTGTATTTTACTTAGCGCACTTCCAATTTTCCAACCCTACCATCTGTCATGTTTAGTCGCAACCTTCCCAAATCGGCATGCCTGCAATCTCCTCCACTCCAACAGCTATTGCCTCCCAAACGTTATACCTCAACATTCTTCAAAACGAACGGCCGCAACTCCACTCTATATAAGAGCAAACTGCGATGTTCTTCCCCATGCAAAATTCTTCGCCTTTTCTCATTCGTAAGTACATTACACATTGGCTTACTGGGTTGCTAATTAGAATGTCTTCTGCAGCCATCAACAATTTGTAAGTCACCTCCATTGCCGATAGTTTATATAACAATGCCACAACACTGCACGGGTACACATGTTTTGGAATCAGTGCCTGCGTAAACATGTTCTTCCATCGTTTGCTTCATCGCAAATGCACTTTTTTTATATATACAGTCGCTCTGCTTTTTGCTTTTTTCTTTCATTGATTCATTGCAGGAATCTCCAATTGAACGATGAATTCTTCACGTGATTTATGGACAACAAATTGTCAAAAGAACATTAAATTGCCTACTTTCTTTCAAGAAAATGTTTTACTGTAGCAGCCACGGAGATCACTGCGTTCGTGCACGAACAAACATACCAGTTTTATAGCCACTTTGCTAATACACAAAGAAGAAGAAAATCAGAAAGCAAACTTGTCCGATTCCACGAAAATAAATTGAACCTCATCCAGGTTCAGCCGTCATGGCCACTGAAATTGAACTAGCAAAACAGAGTGTTCCGATAAACACGATACCAAAAAACTCCCGCGGTGCTCTACAGAGGCGGATTCAGGATTGGGAGATTGGGGTGCCATATCATCTAAATAGGATAAGCGGGTTGATTCCTTTAGTTTTGGGTTATACTTCGGGTTATTTTTTTTTTTTAATTTTTATAAATAAATCAATTAAATATGCATATTTAACAATTTTTGTTTAGATATTTTGATATTAAAGATATGTATATAAGTACTTTATGTTTTTTTTTAAAGAAATAAGAGACTTAATTCTCTAAAACTTTGCGAAAACAAGAAATTTATTATGTTAAAAATTTGAACTGGTATAATCATCTAATACTATATAGTTGAGGAAAAAATAAATAAATTGTATCTTTAAACCTAATCATCTCTACTCAGATCAAACGTCAATAAAAGATTGAAAGAACCTTTAAATTCAAAAGCTCTCACATAATAATATCCATTATTTTTAAAACTTATATTTTTTTAAAAATTAATATTATTTAAATATACTTTTAATAATATTTGTGTGATGTTCACTATTTAACACTTATCAATAATTAATCTAAAATGCACACGCAATACTTGTATCAATTAGAGATTAAGACTTAGTGAAAAAGAAAGTAAATAAAAAAATCAAGAATTAAGTAAAATAAATAATTAATTGAATTAATAAGTAATAGCAAATTAAGAAGAAAAACTAATGGGGTTAAAAAAAAATTGAAGTCGTTGCACACATTAATGAAAAAGATAAAAAAGGGAAGGGAACAAAAAGGAAGAGTTGAAGCCCTTCAGAAAAAATAAAGCTTAAAAGGTAATGCTAATAATGAGGTTTGAATCCTTGACATACAAGTTCCACATAGAACCTTCTGCCCGCTGCACCATCCACATATGCAATCATGCCTAATAATATTAAGCAGATAGGCAAACAATCTAGTGAACATATCTAAACTAGAAAACTGGACAATATAGATCATTTACTACATGAAGAACTAAATGAAGTAGCGACAATAAAGGAGGTATTCACAATCTACAAGAAATATCAATAAAAACAAAATTTGTCGGATATCAGTCATTCAAAACATGCAACATGAGTACTTAATTATGTTTAGTTTCGAAAATGCATCAACATATTAACCAGAAAAACTAAAGAGACCATTGTTTTTCTAAAACTGAGAACGGTTCCTATTGCTCAACTTTCTTGAGCTTTGCCAAAATAACTTGATGCAGAGACATGCCACCAAAATTAGTTCATTGAGCCTGACCTATGCTGATTAATTAGCTGCATCCAAATGACTTAAAGGTGCGCGGATTCTCAATGAAAAATGGCAAATAACCGCCACTCTCCTCTTGCAGATGGGAAAGTGTTGTCAAATCTTGTTCCAGTCTTTGAGGCAATGCATATGGTACATATGGCCACAATCAATTCTTGCAAGTTCTTCCTTGTCAAAATACTCCTCCTAAAACAAACATGATCCAGAAAAGAAAAATGGTTGATCAATATATATTCAAACTTAAGAGAGAGGGGGGAGGGGGGCGGGACTATGAAATTTGTCGTTTGCTATTTTCTGTATTTTAATAGAGGATTTGAGGGTGAGGTTAAGAATTAGGTCCCCTTACCAAACATATGCTACAATGATCCTTCGTCTCAGGACATGTTGAATTGGTTGCCCCATATTTATGCAAATTAATGTTTAACAAAGGAGGTTTTGCTCTAAATCCATTACGAGCATGCTCTCGGAATTCAGAT
>JBCEWC010006027.1:0-23839 GCA_038996855.1 Solanum aculeatissimum | reverse complement strand
ATTAAAAAACGTATCAGTAATTAATTGGTTGTTTAATTTTTTTAGGTATCAATGAAACTAACTGATAGTTTATAAATCTGTGTTATGTATCAGCGAAATAGTGAAAAAAGGGAATTTTGTAATTTTTTAAAATGGTAGGAAATAATTGTAATTAAGTTTCCAAATATTGTGTATTTCTGTAATTTTTTCTAATTTTTTTCATTGACTTGTGAGTGTAATTATCCCAATCCAATTACCAGAGTAGATTTTCAATCACATTATTCATTTTTACAAAGATACTCTTGATCATACTTGCTTGGAAGATGTGAATCTTCACTAATTGAATATCAATTTATATAGGTAAAATAGATAAATACATTCACAAACTAATATGATGAAGAAGAGAAATATTAATCTTGAATGTGAATCTTCACGAAACTAAATATGAATTTATATAGACAAAATAGAGAAATACTATAAGATATCATAAATTACAAATTAAAGTTTGGGGGTTATGAAATAAAACATATGAGTTATGAATATTTTAACATAGGGTAATAATGAAAAGTGTGATTTAAATTATGTTCTTAAATATTTTTCTTAATATGTGTGCATTGTCTCATAAATTAAGTTAATATGAGATAAAAAGAGTATCAAGAATCGATTCATATTTTCTTTTAATATTTGTGAGTCCGCCAATATATTCATACAACCATAAAATAAAATTATGTTATTTTAACATTATTTTCATAATTTTAAAATGTTATTCCCTCTATTTTATATTAATTTAATTTATAAAACAATGTATATATATTTTTAAAAAAAATTTAAAAACATGAATTTTATTATGGAATAGAGAAAGTATTGAGTTTGTGACGATTATCATTGGTATGACTATGTTTCTAAAATGATTGTGTATATTAATATTTTTGACAACTTTCCACAGAAAATTCATCAAAGAATAGAGAAGAAATATTGTGAAGATAATAACTTTCTTTTTACAATAATAGTTATTCATTTCCGACTTGATATGTACTTTTAAAAAATAAAAACAATAGGTGTAATATTAAGAATTAGTAAATGATGAAAGTAAATTTATTAAATTATTATTTGAATATAATAAATATAATATCTTGAAAAATATAATAGCAAAATGACTATAATTAATAATAAGGATAAATTAAGAATTAAGTATAAAATTATCTTTTGATTTTATAAATTGGACAAATATTATCAGAGATGACAAAATAACACTTTTGTTTTCTTAAAATGAAAACTCTTTATCTTAAGACATTCTAGACGCACGCTTCAATTATTATATTATTATTTTCGATTCATTATTAAATATTATTATTTTGATTTATTTCAATCTCAAAATGAATCAAACTCGCGTGTCCTTAAATCACTTAACAAATTTAATTATACCATTTTTTGGTTACAACAACAATAATTTATATACTCTTTTTGTCCCATTTTATATGATATTCTTTCCATTTTAGTTCGTTCAAAAACAAAAAATATCACCTCACTATAGTTTGAAAAAATATCAAACTTAGAAATTTCCCTTTTACAATCAATGAAATAATTTACGATTACACAAAAATCTAAAAAGTTATTTTAGATCACAAGTTTAATTTTTTCTAAACTTCAATGACAAATCAAATAATATCATATAAAATAAAATGAAATATACTTTCTCTATCTCAATTTAGTATTATGATGCATTTTTAAAATAAAAATTTAGATATCGAGATTTGAAACCCCAACGTACCTAACTGATCGCGAGCGACTTATTAGTACCCATTCCGCTCGCATGTTAATTATTTTCATAATAAAAATTCAATTTCTACTACCATTTTCCGCTACTTCCAAAATTCTTAGAGAGTCGATTACTTGCACGTTTTTCAAAAAAAATACAATTCCTTTTTCGTTTCATCGCAAAAACTTTTCGACGGAAGTTATGTCGGATGCTTTGATCTGTGGCATCGCCGGCGCCGGTGCCGGTATCATCGCTCAGCTCATCACATATCCTCTTGATACAGTATTACTACTCTCTATTAACTTCTTCACTTCCTCAGCTTTAATCTACGAAAATGAGTGACTAGTTCGGTTTTTTCTTGTTTGACTTCTGTGATGTCAGGTAAATACTCGGCAGCGAACGGATAGAAATTCGAAGAAAATGAAGAAAACGCTTGGAACTATCGAGCAAATGTGCCAGGTTTTTGAATTTTTTTAATTTTGTTTGCTTTTTTTTGGCGTCGTTCGTGTCAAAATTATCTGTATTTACTTTCAATTTCTCATTACTATTTTATTTTTGTTTTGCTTGATCTTCAGGTTGTAAAGCAGGAAGGGTGGAATAGGCTATATGGTGGTTTAGCTCCGTCGCTAGTTGGTACGGCTGCATCGCAGGTGAGGCTTGATTTTTTTGATTTATGCTAATGTGTGCCGTGTGCACAATCATTCTGTAAAAGGTATCTTTGTTTAGAATATTCGGCTTTTTGTTGCGTGTGCTTGCTTGCTTGATCATCAACTATGAATACCACCTTTACTGAGCACGTCAACTATGTTATAATGTGCATTGTGTGATTGCTCAATCAAACTAGTTCGGGATTGAGATTGACATTTACTGTAGCTCCAAATTTTGTGCTAGCAATTTTATCTGCGTTATGTTGCAAAAAATTTGGGGAAATAGAAATGACTAATGACTTTATTTAGACTTTAAAAGTTCGAGTGATGCGAGCACTAATTATGAATTTTAAAAGAGAGAAAATGGTGGAGTGTAGAATGATTATTGAATTCTGTTGAAGTTCATGTTACTGCGATTTAGTTGGACTCGGAATTTGGTCACATCAAACAGCATATTACTGAGAAAATACTTGAATTAGTCCCTGAAAATACCTGCAATTATTTGTATTTTGAGTCGTAAAGTAGGTAACATGTTGGCTGTAGGCAGCCCTGTGTTCAAGTATTGGAAAACTAAATCTGGGGATATGTGGTCCCATGACTCTGGAAATATGTGCCAATCATGCATTCTTGATGTGATGAGTTGTCTACAGTCCTCCACCTAGTTATTCTTGTCCTGCTTATCAGCTCCTGACATAGTTGGTCCTTTGTATATCACCCCTCCTCAAAATTTCCAAATACAATCATCATTAAGAATTTCTTAGGTGGAATAGCACAAATAGAATTATACCTAATAAAAATGTGATTTTGGTAATTTATACACCCTGTACACCTCCCGTAATAACTATATTCTGGTTTTCAGTTGGAGAATATCTGGTAATAGTTTCCAAAACTTGAGTTTGTCCTCAGTATAAACCTTTTAACATTATTTGGGGCTAGATGAAGTAGATACTTAACTTTTTAATCCTTACAATATGATCAAATTTCTTTCTCAACAACAAAAAAAAGGATCAAATTTATTATTTTTGGTCTCCATTAACAACTTCCAGAGGTGATTGGACTTACCAAATGGACTACATGTCTGGCGTGTTGGAGAATGAAACACATCTGGGACAACACAATTAGGGGATAATCTTTTTGTTTCTACAATTTGTAGCAAAATCAATGCTTTATTTGATATCAAGGTCAATTTGTCTCTTCCTCTTTCACTTATTATGAAAATCTTCACGATTGTCTAAAGGTGTTGAAGTAAAAAAAGATAAGTATTTAATGAAAAAGGTGGCAAGAAGCAAGAGTAGTTGATCATCCTCTTGTGTGTGTTTCTAGTTTTTTGCGTTCTTTTTTTGGTGTTGTTGCTAATTGGGGAGGAAGAGTGGGTAGTTCTGTTTCTTTTATTTGTTTTATAGTGGTGCTCATTCCGTATCTTTGTTATATTCCAATTATACATTCAAAAACATTCCAGGGCTTAGAAAACATATTACTAATTGTTTTACGGTGTAACCTGCCTATTGGATTCGTTGTATTGTCCTACTGTCTAATGCTAACTTTGTTATGGGCAGACCCAATATCTTAGGTTTCTTTTTCCAGATTTTGTCTCTCATAGTATTCATAGCCAGCTCTCTCAATAGTATTTTTCACAGCCAGTTAGGGAGTATGTTGGTAGAGAGTAGACTACTTTACAAAGTGGATTGTGACAAAGTTATTTGATTTTGGAAGCATGATGAGCTGACTGGCACTGACAAGGAGTCAATAGCTTTTCGGAATACAAATGGGTTAACTCTTAAATAGGTAAGCTAGTAGGCAGTAATAGTGGAGCAGCAAGAGTACTTAAATGCAAAATGCGTTCATGCAAATAAAGTAACCAGGGTTTATTTTGAGGTTTGAATTTGTATTTTAATGGTAACAGTTGCAAATTACAAGAAAGTTGTCCGGCGATATAGTCAAACTGATGATGCAGCACTGGGTAGTGAAGCTTCTACATAAACTGAGTATATATGATAAATGGGAAGCACTTATGTACACGAGGAGTTCAATAAATCTGAATATCTGATTATAGAGATTTAAAATATGAATATCCTTATGCTCTGCAGAGAGACCACAAGCTGGAAAAACTCATCGTCGCCGTCAAGTATCGAATAGGAATAAGATCTCAGATTGTGACTTCTTGATAAATTGACTTACCATAATAATGGAATTCTGGTTTGGCAGGAATACCATCGACCAGTACGAGCGAGGGTGAATCCAAAATGCAATAATCTTACCTATTGACATCTTTCACTTTATAGTTGAAGGGTTGCTTTCACGTAGTATTTATTTTTTTAAAATTGGGAGAGATGGTTGAGTGGATTAAGCGGCGGATTGCTAATCCGTTGTATGAGTTAATCATACCGAGGGTTTGAATCCCTTTGTTTCCGTTGATGACTTGATAAGTCAAAGATCTGCATCCAGCATGCTTCTATCTAAGTGATTCATATCCTACTACTCCTCTCTGTCACCCTTCTAATCTCAGCATAACTTGTATTCAAATCAAACGACCCCTTACATTAACCCATGCTTTTTGTTGCTGTTTTGAATCGATAATCTACATATGTAATTGCAGCACGTACAACAAACAAGTAATTCAACTTCCTGCTAGCTTTTTGTTTGTTCTATTTGGGCTTTCAATGCTTTATACTTTCTTTAAACGTTACCAACTTTTCTTCCATTACTATATATTTGACAACATCACTTACCAATTGCAGACCAGTTTTTTCTCTTCAGATACACGACTGCCTCTTGCTCATTTTTGAGAATCTGATCAAAATATGCCACTAGACCGGAAAAAAAAAAGAAAAAGAAAATTTTCCTCTTAATCTGTTGTCCCTGTCAAGTCTCTCTATGAATTTGTATTGTAACTCTGTCTTATTCTCTTTATTCCGTTGAAGTTTCCCTCACTCTTCCCCATGTAACAGTAGTATTGTGTCAACTTCGTCTCTTGATGGCTTTGCATTGAAGAGTATTACAGTGGTAGTTCTGTGTATGTTCTCCTTGCATTGAGCAACTCTTTTGAGGTTTTTAATCTGGGGAAAATGAGTTAATACTACAGGATTACTTTTTCCCTATTAATGTGCTGGCCGGTCAAATGGCCAGCAAGTGGGAGATTCATCTTGCTTTGACAGCTCTTTTGAGTGGAGAAGGTGTTAGATGTGGACATGCATTTTGTTTTGATGGGTGTGTCAAATTTTTTCTTACTTGAAGAATTAAATATATTAACAGCTTTATACAAAGGGATTAACTTATATTTCGGGTGACCGTTAATGGACCAAAAGTATAAAAAACTCTCCTTCTTATGCCACAGGAACTAGTAAAACTTGTTGTGGAAACTCAAAGCTGACCTAATAGACTTTAATTTCTGAATGAGGAGAGGATAAGTTTTGTTATAATATTTGTGACTTATTGACCTCAGGTAAGATAAGATAGACCATCTAGTGTTTGTTAGTTGAACATTGATCATGGACTGGGCTGGAGATGCTTTACCTTGTCCAAACGGGAATCACATCATCTTTAGTTTGCCTTGCTGATCAAGTATTATGATGAGACGCACTGTGCTTTGGGTTAGGTTTCCTTGGCTGATAGTTCAGGAAACATGGAACTCAGCTGCCAAACTATTCTGTGTATGGTCGGTAGTTGTTAACTTTGTTGCCCTTTTGGGTGGCTAGGAACTCAATTAAGTTTTCGGTATATAATTGATTATCTTTTAAATTGACCCCTGCCCCAGCTGATGTTCTGTTCATTTACAGTCTATTGATGCAAGATCTGGTCTACCTATCCAGATTTCATTTGTATAATATGGGGAACCCATTTGTGTTGGTCCAAGTGCACAGTTGCATTAGTGAGTATGTTTGCTTTAGTGGTCTTCATATATTCCATTGAGAAATGTTTAGATGAATTATGAATAATCAATTGACAAACCTCAATCTCTCCTTCATACTGGAATACTTCTCCAACTTTCATCTTCTCTGAATGTATTCTTTTCTTTAAAATGCCTTTTATTTGTTGTTTCGTAGTGAAATGTCTGTTCTCTTATGTATCTGTACTTTTCTTGATACAGGGTGTTTATTATTATTTCTACCAAATATTGAGAAGTAGAGCAGAAACTGATGCACTTGTACGTAAGAAGAATGGAATTGGTGATGGATCAGTCGGAATGTTCTCATCACTTTTGGTGGCTGCTTTATCCGGGTAATTTTCTTTTCTGCTGGATATTAGATTTTTATGTTTCCTTTTGGTAGCTTGGTTATTTGTTGTATTGACAATGCCGGTATCAACAACATTCTGCCACAATAATCTTGGTTCTTGTTACTTGTCAGATCATACCTTGTAAAAAAACTTGGATTCCTGTCTTTTCGCATAATAGTCTTTTTAATTCGAAATTTCACTTGGTGGTCGTCTATGCATAATATTGATGTTCTTTTCTTTTATTAGCCTAAACTTGTAAAGCGCTGATGAATAAATTTATTTGGTTAAAATGCCTTTTGAAATATTGTACTTCGTTTTGTTAATCATAAATCTTTTAACTTTTTCTTTGTTACAGGTGTGTTAACGTGCTGCTGACCAATCCCATATGGGTAGTTGTTACACGCATGCAGGTAAATACTCTGGGGTTGTCCTTTACCCTCCTATGAGAAAGGTTATGAAACCAGTGTATTTACTTAATGTCTTGGTGAACTTAGCACAGCAGCGAGTTTATTGATGTGGTGTTTAGTCTTTGATTCTTCATCCTTTATGTTATGGAATAATACCTTTTCCTGTTAAGATTTGTTCCTACCAGTTCCAACACTCTCTTCTATGAGCTTTTTGCTCTTAACTCATCTCGTCAGGAATTATTGCAAGTGCAATTCGAATATAGAACTATATATATTTCTTCTGGAGTTACTAGAAGTTTTTAATTTCTTTAGTGCAATTCGAATGTATAACTATAATATATTTCTTCTGGAGTTACTAGAAGTTTTTATCTTCTTTAGCTGAAGGCTCTTGGGGTTGGATAAATGAGCTATATTTGAGTTTTTTGGATGGGATTATGCTGAGAGACATATTGAAGCAAGGAAAGAAGTACAGAGATGTTATTGTTTTTGTGAGCAGAAGAAGGGGATTCACTTAAAGATAAATAACTGAAATTACCAGAAATAGAGGATTGTAAGATTGGTGCCGTTTATTGGTGAAAAATGACAACAATGTTGCTTACTATATATTAAATGAATATTCAGAAGGGTTATTAGAATTAGAAGTTTGGTTTTCGACAGGAATATACGGAGTATTCTGGTCTTTGCGATGGATTTCTACTAGGACTCATTAATTCAATGCGAAATAAATGTCTGTGAAATAATTAAACGGTGTGCCTATGAATTAGCAGCACGTACCCTAGCCTGGCTGGTAATGTGCAAAGCTTGCAGGAATCGCATAAACAATCCGTTGTTAGTTGCTACATAAAGATGCTTCTCTTTTGAGGAGATCAAAGCGTCATCGTGAATTCTGCAGGATTGATGAGGTTTCTTCATGTTATATCAAATAGGTATGTGAAATTGAGGTCAAATTTTCATCTTACAAAGGGAAATTGTTGCAAGTACTACTGGTTATGAATGTATAAACAAACCAAAGTCCTATAATATATGCAGATATATGTTTTTGTTTAGAGAAACAAACATCAGATGGACAGTTTTGAGAATTAGTAAAATCAGATGCAAAATAAATACACATGAATGGAGTATTAGCTCAGATGAAGCATAATGATATAGATTGAGGATTCATAGCCTCATAGGTGACTCCAATTAGTTTGAGATCCCGACATTGTTGTTGTGTTGCTGCGGTTCAGCTTTAATGCTGTAAGTCATTTGTCTAATAAATATAGAATTACAAGATCTGTATGGTTAGTTAGCTAGCTCATGTTAATTACCATGAGAACCTTGCTCTTCAAATTGTATGCTTTGACCAAACTGGTGAAATTCTGTTGCTTGTTCCCTGTTGGTGTTGCAATTATAGTACTGTTCTCATATCTGTTTTACAATTGTCGAGGTTGGATATCTGTTTGTAATGGATGATATTGGTCTATGATTGATTATGCTGTTGAATATTGTGAGCCAGTGAAGTGCTCTTTCGAATTCAGTTACTGACATTTTCCTGTGTGTTTGCTGCTTCAAAAGATGGAACAATGTCAGTTCGGAAGCTGTTGTGTATGGATCATAAGTAGAAGAAACATCTGAGTGTGGATGGTGTATTATTTTGTTTAAAATTATTACTTTTTTTGTCAAAATGCTTTGAAAATTGTATTACTCATTGCCTTGGTTAGATGTTAAAATTCTTCGCTTAAATTTTTTTACTAATTAATCACATTCTGGTTTCTTCATGAAAAATTTCTCCCTAATATATTTTGTTTACTTGATTTTTTTACGTGTATTTTCACAACTATTCTGCAGACTCATTCAAGAAAGGATAAAGATAACCACACAAAACTTGTAGCGTCACAGGATGAAATATCTGTTGTGGTTGAACCTCCTCCCTATGGGACAAGCCACACTGTATGTACTGAATTTTTTATATTAAAAGATGTGATGTATGATGCATTCAAACTCAATTTGCATACCTTGGGTCTACGGCTGTTGGGTTTGCATACTGAATCTAGTTGGAGTAACCTGAGCATTTTACTTGTCAGTATCTGTTCTAGATGAAAAGCTGATTCGTGGATCCAACATATATCTTTCAAAAGATTTTTTCATTCTTTTTTGTTCCTTCAATGTTTTGACTGGCAATATACTTTGATGCTTGATTTTTTTCGTAACTAAAATATTTGGACCATAGTATCATTATGTGAAGTGATTGTTTCTAAGAGATTCACAATTTTCTTTTAGTTTTTGTAAAATCAGAAACAGAAAATGTCTCTTTGGCTGTTGGAAATCTGTAAGAAGCTATGATGGTACTCACCTAGTCTCCTCTAATAAGGCATACGTCATAAAGGCTATGCCAATCAAACAGAAGCATACGCTTACTCTTCTTACAATTGAGAAATCCTCGAGAGCTAGGTGTATAGTGCGAGACTGGGTGGATAATGTGCCTATTCTATACTCTTCTCCACTTAAATGCCAGGCTATTGCCTATGGAAGGATTTGAAACTATGATGTGTGCCTTACCCACACTTCATGTGTTGCGCTCTTACCACTGACTAAAACCTGGGCCAGAAGCATAAACTTTTTCCCCAAGCTTTTTTTCCTTGATAAGTAATTTTTTTTGGCAATGTTTCACAGTCGTGTGATAAACTGTGCAGCCTATACCTATAATTTCTAATAGGTAACACTTGTATCATTCAGATTCAAGAGGTCTATGGTGAAGATGGAATTTCAGGTTTCTGGAGTGGTGTTTTCCCAACATTATTCATGGTATGTGAGAACTTACTCTAGTAAGTAGTAAATACCAAATAGTGGTTCCTGATCCATCTCATTGCTAAATACAGGTAAGCAATCCTTCCATACAATTTATGCTATATGAAACCTTTCTGAAGAAGATTAGAAAACGACGTGCCTCTAGCAACAAAGGTGCCAATGATGTCACTGCTTTGGAGGTAAACCGTTGTCCCTTTCTCCTGTTCCTCTAGATTCTGCTCTAGACTTGTCTTATCATTTTAGAATTTTTCAGCTTTGACATGTCCACTGTTGGAGCTCATGTGTTTTGTATTTTTGCTAGATATTTCTACTTGGAGCTTTGGCAAAACTTGGAGCGACAGTTGTAACATATCCTCTCCTGGTTATCAAGGTGTACTAGTGTTCTGTTCTGTATGGAGAAGTTCGTTTTCCATTTCCCTTATTATCAAAATTCCTTATCTTTTGGACTCATGTTGCAAATAGTTGATGCAAATATCAGCTCCCTAAAAGTTGACTCATGTATTCATCTTCATCTGCCAATTTTCCATTTCATTGTTTGGTTAAATTAGACAACCTACTCTTAAACAATAAGCCTATTGGTGTGTGGATAAATATTTTGTTTACTTTCAAATTTTGTTCAGTGTGTCCTTTTCAATTTTCAGTTTCATGATTGCTTTTAGCTGTGTGGACCTCAACTGAACATCATTCAACATTTAGTATCACATTCCCAGTTTTAATTTTTTTTCAACTGCTGGTTGCAACGTTGAGACACATGTGACTGCAATCGGGTCCAATTTGCACCGCTATCCGACTTCATAATGGTGTTTTTCTATCTTGCAGTCGAGACTCCAGGCAAAACAGGATATTGGTGCAGATAAAAGGCATCAATATAAAGGTCAGTGGACTTGAGTTACTCTGTTTCTATACTAGCAGCATTTTTAAAGGTTAGCATATTTTTATATTTGAGTTTCTACAAAATGGACATTGGTGAGATGAGACTGCTAATTGCAGTAATTTTGTTTGTAGTAATAAATTCTATTAGTAGGAATATGTTAACTTACATTCATAATAAAATGAAGTTCTCAAAAAAAAAAAAAACATTCATAATAAAATGAAACAAAACAACCTGTAATCGCTCTATTAGACCTAGTAGGTTTCCCATATCAACTATTGGTGCCTTTTTTCGGAAAAAAATTGCTAGTAAAAGTTGCTCTATGCAATTTAGGTACACTTGATGCTCTGATGAAGATTATACGTTATGAAGGCTTTCATGGATTTTACAAGGGGATGAGCACGAAAATTGTACAAAGTGTTCTTGCTGGTGCTATTCTTTTCATGGTCAAGGAGGAGCTCGTCAGGGGTGCTAGATGGTTATTAACAGGGAGGAATGCTGCTAATTCTATCAGATGAAAGCCTCATTAGTAGTTGGATTTCTTCCATTTAAGTCTTTAAGTAAGGTGCAGCTCAGTCAGATATGCCTTCAGAACTAGGATTGATCACTAGGTATACATTTCTTTTGATAGCGATGGTATGGTGTCCAAACCAGCTTACGAGCACCTCGATTATTCAGCTGGATATCTGCTACCTTCTTCAGTACGAATACCGGGTAGTAACTGGACAAAACTCCCCATTGAAGAATAGTAATAATTGCTCCATTATTTGTTTGTTGTATTTCCACATACATAATGGTAATGCCTCAGTTCTTGACCATAGGATCCATTCTTTGGTCATGACCATCTATCTTCCTTCTGGACAAAAAATGAACTGTTGAATTTCTAACATAAAGTTTGTTTGGATAATAGGATTAAGAACGTGTTATTTGTTAGTGGTTCTTACCCATGGTTCATAATGTAATGTAATTCATGTAATAGAATGTTTGAATATATAGCCCCTTTTAAAAATATTTGGTCACTTTTAGAAGTCTTAAGACCAAATTTATTATTCTTTTCTCATTTTATCTTTACTAAAAATTATTCTTAAAAATTATAAATACCTTAGTTATGGTTTATGATACATAAATAGAGAAATTATTCAATAAAAAAGATAATATCATCATATATTTATATGAAAGTAAAATTGTCAGTGCATCTCCTAATTTTTTTCTTAAGTGACATGTACGGAAAAATTACTTAAATAAAATCTTATCTTATCATAATCTCTAAAATTCTTTATCATTTAAAAAAATTCAAAAAAATTCTCTCGAATACATCACTCTCCTCTCTTTCCTGGATATACCATTCTCTCTCTTATACATCCCTCTTCTGTATATTTGAATGTCCTATCCTCTTTGATACATCCGTTTGTTATGTATCCGGATGTCTACTAATGTATCTGGAAGTCCAATGATATATACGGAATTTCATAAATTTTTAAAAAAAATTATAATTTAAAAAAATAGAAAAATAATGTTATTAACTCTTAATACTATGAAATTTATGTTAGTTATACTAAATAAAAACCAGAGAAGTATGTTGGGACGTGGGACGAAGGGTACTATTCCTTCTGTATATCAATAATTGTCTACTATTGATTTGGCATGAAAATTAAGAAGTAATAAATAATCGAGATAATATTATCAAATCACCTTTTTAAATATAAATCATCTAAATATTGAAAAATAAATACTATCTAATAACAAGAATAGAATAGACATACATTATATATCATTTATTAATTTTGGAAACTGAATAAATATTATTAAATATTCTAAAATAATACTTTATTTGTTTCATTTTATATAATATTCTTTTCTTTTATCTGTCTCCAAAAAATGTCACTCCTCTCTAATTAAAAATAATTTAATTTTAATTTATTTTAATCTTTAATAAAATAATTTTCAATCACACAAATATCTCATCACACACAAATATCTCACGACGGAGAATAGTACTAAGTTCATCTGATTCACCAATTATAAATTACTACTAGTATCTGATTATGATGTCCCGTGCAACTGACGTGGCGCAGTTCATTGTCACCGCCTTTGTCCCCACTTTGGGTCCCACAATAAACCAACCTGGGCCTATGAAAAGTCAGCTTGGCGTAAGCACATGCCATGATTGCCCGGATTCCAAATTCATCCCTAAATCACATTTAATTACAACATTTCAAATCCGTACGGCCTCCATCCATCCTATTTATAAGAAACTCCATACCCTTTTATCTTCCCTATTTGTAACTGTTCGTCCTGTGGTTCCTGTGATTTTCTCTCAAATCTCTCTGCATTTGTTTTTTCTTTTTATTCATAGATTTGAATCGATTTGTTGATTTTCGAACTAATTTGCACCTTAAATTTATTGGAATTTTTGAAAAAATGGTTCGTTCAGAGGAGCAACAATCTATGAACAATCTCGAGATCGATGAGGAATTGGATGAAACGTCGTCGTTGTCATCGTCGGAGGATGCTTTGTATGACGACGTTTTATCGAGTGGTATGTTTGCATCAGGAGAGAGGAATGTTCTTCAGTGGCTTTTGGCTCTGGATTTGCAGGTTATGGGAGCTTGCCGAGTGGATGAAAGGTTAAAGCCTTTGTTGAAGCTGAATGTTTCTGCTGGTGCTGCTGAGGATCGATTGCTCGCTCATCTTAGTCAAGTACGTTGCAAATTCTACCAATTTGTTCGATTAAATCTGTGATGAATTCGTTTTTTGATTTGATTTTGATCTGATTATTATGTGACAGAACTTTGAGCCATCGGAAGTTGGAATGCTCGCTAGATGCTTGTGTATTCCACTTGTTTCAATGCGTGTTGGGAAGATCAGGAAGCAAGGGACGCTGTTATGCCCAACTGCTACAAGGTAGTTGCAGTGAACTTTACCTTTAACGTGCATTATATGGTATTTTCATGTGGGTGGTGCTTGGCTCCAGCATATTTGATTGTGACTTTGTGGTTTTTTTGGGCATTAGGATGAGTAACTGCGTTTTGTGAAATCAGCTCCTTCCTGATTGATGGTGGACTTAGATTGTGTTCTTCACATCCTCTTTCTCTCTGCATTTTAGGGAGCTTGATGCATTTATTTTTGCAGCTTTTTTGTTTTTGGGATTGTTATATTCATAATCTTGTCTGTGGCAAAGATTTGCTTGCATATTTGTCAAGCATGAAGGTCTTAGCAATAGTCATAGTTCAGTAGCATGCAAACAAACCCATCTGATCAGGAAGCTGAAGAAAACAAAATTTTGCAATTATTGTACTTTAAACACTAGTGCTAAATGCTTGATGAACAAATGCAAGTTCACTTATCTTTTGCTAGTTTCATTGTATACAGAAGAATACAATATGAATGATCTTAATATTCGTAGAAATTATCTAATAAATATATCCTGGTGGACTCGTATTTAGTTCTATTATGTTTTTAGTAACCGGATGAGAACTTCTGTTTCTTGTACTTATCTAACTGCCCTTCCAATTCATGGGTTGGATTCATACATCTAATCTTTTGATTTTAGTTACAACTGGTTCATTCTGAGAAGGCGCCTCATTTTATCTACAGCGAACTAGAAAGGTTATATGTAGTTAGTATTGGCTGTAGATAGAGGAAATATAATTCTTAAGTTAGCATGTCATTTGCCTCCTTTGAAGTTTGCAAGGCAGATAACTTCAAACTTTTCACGTAATGTGCTTCTTTTTGAAATAGTTAAATAAAGATTAGTTGAAATTCAAAATGGAATTGTTACTCTTTTGATTGGTCAAATAAAAAGTGAAATTGCATTTGTCATCCAAAAAGAAAAGTGAAATTGCATTTATCATAACAGAAAGAGGGTTAGTGCAAAGGATGATTGGCTTTAAGAGATGAAATAAGAGAAAACAGAAAAGAGAGAAGTGAATGTTGTTAATGTACAGATGCGACAGTATGAATGTTCCTTAGTAGTTAGAATATGGGCAATGGATTCTGAAATGCAGTAACAAGTACCTGAGGAGAGACTAGGTAGTTGGTTTATGGGGTTCAGTTGCAGTATTTGGTACTTCAAACATATTGATTGTCCCATACATGTACCTTGTTATTTCTTGCTGAAAAAGGGAAGTGCTCTTTCTGACGGCCATCTTGAGAGATAATGCTTTTGTTGCAAGATGCTGGAGAATGTGCCTTTGCTCATTCACCCTTTTTTTTCCTTGTCGCTTGTGCCTGCTGCTTCATTTGTTCTGGTGAACACATATTACTTGGAATCCGGTGAAATTATTTATTCCTATATGTGATATGCTCACATAAGGTTGCATTCGGGAATGTTTCTTGTTTCCTGATCCCTAAACTTGTTTAGGGTTCAAATTTTGAGTATTTAGTACATGAATTGCAGACACATCATATCATCTCATGATCAGTACTGCTTGCTGGATACTGTCATAAATCCCTGTATCTTGATATGAGACTGTTCATTGCTAGGAGGTGCATATTGACATGTGGAGGCACCGTAAAGGTTCGTATGTTTGTGCTTTTGTCTGAATGGAAATGAGAAAATAAGTTGTTAATTTGGTAATCCTCAGTTTAATTCCTTTTTAGACTGGTAGAAGTGTGTTCCCCTTGATGTATTAGTGAGTATTGTTCTCTATCACCTCGCTTCTAGTATCATTGCTTTATTGCTTCCTTCATAATCTTGCTACATATGGTACCTTTGTAAGTTTTGCCTGAATGGAGATGAAAGCATAGGTTTTGAATATGGTATTTAGGGAACAAGTTCCATCAGACTGGCAGAAGTGTGTTTGCACTGATCAATCAGTGAGTGTTATGTTTTCTATCACTTCGTCCTACTGCTGCATCTGGGCATTATTACAGTGTTCTATTATTCTCATATTTTTCTCTTTTTGATTATTTCGGCCAAAGAAGTTGCAGTCTTTCTCTCTGCTTGTTTGATACTATATGACTCAATCCACTTTAACCTGTATATAACCTTAGTTGATCGTGGCTAGAAGTTGCCAGATATTGTATTGTTTATTGATGGTAACAAATGTTCATGCTTCCACGTGAAAATATCTTTTGACTTGTAGGTAAAATTGGGCGTTTACTATTATGATCTCTGAATTAAGGAGAAGTCAAGGTAGTTTCATTCTCCTATTACATGATTCGATTACTTCTCTCTGAATTATCTAGAAGTCTGTCTGATAACCCCTTGGTGCTTTTTCTTAATTAATAAATGTGGTTTGATTGTCTTTTGTCTGAACCATCCGAGAAGTCTTAATAGTGGTCAGTTTGTCATTTCTATCTTTCAAACTGTCCTGCCATTTCCTGGCCATAGCAGAGTATTTGCCTTTATATTGCTACAATTCTGTTTAAATTTGCCCTTTTATTCTTTGATAACATCCCGTATGCAAAGAGATTTCTAGAATTAGATTCCAATTGGCTTTTGTGTCGCTTTTACGGTCAATGTTATATGTGAATGGAGTAGTGACTGGCTCCTTACCTCACCAAACCAAAATCTTCTTTTGGTGAGACTCTATAATTAATGTGTATCTCATGTGTTTTTAGTGAACTTTTTTTTAACGAGTTAAAATTACTTGCATGTTAATGTAATCTATCTTAAATAGCACTAGTCTCTAAAAGTCATCAGGTTCTATTTATGTTGGTAATGCTGTTCAACGCACAGGTTGTTGTCCTTGTTCTTATAGGCTAGCTTGTCCAGTAAGAATTCTCGTGGAAAGAAGGAAAGATCTAAATAATAAGACTGGGGGCTTGTTTAGCTGCCGTAATTTTTGTAAGATTGGAAAAAAAAATTTGGAACTCTGAATACCATTTCCTCAGCCAAGGGTGTTAGATTTAGGATGCGCAAGTCATCAAGTGTGTGCTGTATTTAGTTACTTTTGATTTAGAATGTAACGTATTGACAGTCTAACTGATCTTAAACATTGTTTTTTTTTTCCTTGTGTTTTTGCAACAGAGGAAACTTAAACCTGGCAATCCTACCAACATCGGACTTGCGCATCTCATTCATTGGGGATGACGGCTGCACGGAGAGAGTGGGAACATTTTGCAGTGAATCTGATTGTTCTGCTGTCGAGATTAAAGATATTGTGGCAGATGAGTCTGGACGCTCTTTTCTTATAAGTATCCCTGCTGGTGGAACTTTCTACTTTTGGTGTTCAGAGAAGTCTAAGCTCCTTGGAGATGAGTTGCGGAGAAAGGTACATGTTCTTATGTTTACTGCGTGTGAACTACTGAATACTGTATTTGTTATGTTATACTTGCATATGTAGATGACTTGTATCTTTTTTTATTGTGGTTGGCTTAGATGAGGAATTTGGTTAAGATGAAACCCTCCTTGGCTGAATTAACTGGAATCGATGAATCACGGATAGACCGTTTTTCCATTCATCTTCGAGCTTATCTCCACGGTTCAGCAGCCATAAATCCTCAAGCAAGTTCCATGATGCCAAGAGATCCTTCCATAGCTGGCTCGGTGATAGCAAGAGATCCTTCCATAGCTGGCTTGGTGATGTCAAGAGATCCTTCCATAGCTGGTTCGGTGATGTCAAGAGATTCCTCCATAGCTGGCTCGAGTGATTCTTCGGAACTTGGTCTGGATGTCCAGATATCAGCTACATCTCAGAAACCTGTGCGGTCTGAGCATGTCAGTAGCCTGGGATTAAACACCAGCCTGTTGAGTAGCCTTTGTCCTATGTCTAATGCTTTTAAAGATAGCATGCTCAGGAACTCATCATCAGTATGTGTTTCTAGAGATGGGCCAAGGCACCATGGTGATAGTAACCTTTCATGTGTAGATAGCCAGATTGCAGGCATAAGTAGCACAGATGCACCTAGTTCAACTTATGTTGTAGCTGATAAGATTGGAAGAGAAACTCGTCCTTCAAATGCTTTGGAGCCACTTGTTGCTGCCCTTCCTTTCCGAGGCTCTGCAGCTACTGTTCATTCTCTGGATTCAACAATTTTCTCTCCTTACTACTGTTGGTGTCCTCCTGCTGTATCCACTCTGCAGTACTCAGTTGGAACTCCACATTTGCCTATTTTATCCACCGACTCATCAATACCACTACGTTCTTCAATAACACCTTCTGCTTGTTCATCCAGTATTTTGACACCAAAGCCATCTCTTGTCACTGATGTCTCCTCTTTAGATTTCCCACCTCTTCTACCCGAGCCATTGATCAGGTTGCCATTTTCTTTAGCGAGTTCACAGCAAATACCTACTTTCACGCCTTTAGTAGGCGATTCTATAGTCCATATTCCTGTTATTGACGTGTGCTCTTCTGGCCAAGGTTATTTTGTCAGCGCAGGTCCTGCTATCTCTGGCAGTATTCCACAGTTGCACCCAAATTTAGTGAATCCTTTAATTCCTTCTGAATCAGATTCAGTGGCTGAGAAAAGTGCTAGGGAGACTCTTCGGTTGCTCATAAATAACTCCAATCAGCCTAGCCCACAGCTGATTGATCTACTGCCTCCTGTGCTTTCTCGCAGTGGTGAAGAGACACGAAATATGCTGGTTACTGGAAGCAGAGGTCTTTACTCTAGAACGATAGGTGTTGATACCACTGTAGCAAATGATTTTGCAAGAAATGGTTTGATTTCAGTATCTGAAAAGCCTGTTAGTGGGTGGCTTGATAAGAAGCAAATTAGTCTACCAGAGTTGTTTGTTCCGAAGGAGAAACCAGGTATGTCTGGTGAATATTCACTGGATGATGGTCCTATAGAGTTTGAAGAGGAAAGAAACAATTGATAAACAGTGTTTTTGTTTGCTCGTGTTTTTCAACTCGTGCCGCGAAAAGAACTGTGAATATTTTCTCTGTAGCTTTGTTTTGTCAAATGTAATTAATCTCAAGTCTCTCCCTTCAGTATGAACTTTGTATGGTATTTCATATCCTATGTATGTTCAATTATCTTGGATCTATAATCCAAGGAAATGGAGGAGATTTACGATGACGTTTAGTCATTGTATTGGAGCAGGATGGGCAAAGGGGAGGCTTCCATACTGTGTGATAAGAAAGCACATTGTATTGGAGCAAGGCGGGTGAAGTGGAGGCTTGCGTACTATGTAATAAAAATGTTTTACCAATGCTCAATGCTTAAAGGTATGTTCTACAAAATGATTATAAGACCGATGTTGTATGGAGGGAAAGTATTGACTAATCAAGAACGCGTATGTCTTGATTACCACACTGGGTATGATGTGACAATAAATAAAGCGCAACAGAAAGTATGATTGAAGAAAACTGGAAAGAAGCACTTTCTATAAAGAGTTTCTCTTCTTTTTCTTTTCTTTTTTAGAAGACAAATCATAGTAAAGTGATTTTATTCATCGTACCATATTCTGTGTCTTTTCTGTCTACATCTCTCAACTATTTTCTCACCTAGACCATTGCAATACAACATTAAATTTAAGGTTTTGTTTTTACTCAAGTACATTTAATAGGTGAAGAAAAAAACTTCATTATATTTTTTAGTTATAGTTTGGTTAATTATGTTCCTTAGTTTTAGTTTCGTTTTTTATGGATATATTTGCTTGTTAATATACAAACAAGATAAGTATATAGAAAATTTGTATACAGTTATTAATTTTTCATAACTTATATAATTCAACAAAGCGTATATGAATAAATTGTTAACAATTATGAATTTTTTACAACTAATATAAATCAAATATATCAATATTGATTAGGGTAAGCATATACAAATTCTGAACTTATATAATTAAAAATAAAATTGTATAAATTCTAGCAAAATTAAGTAAATTATAGCCAAATTTAATAATTAATTAAAATTATAAAATATTTATCTTTTTAGAGAAAGAAACATAAAATTCCAAGGAAGTCTAGTGCTATTTTTGTTTTTGAGAACGACAAATATTTTAAGAAAACCTCAATTTAGACAATTTTCACATTTAATATAGTGGGGTGTATATATATTGCTACAAATGGCATTTTAGTATAGGGTAGCCGTACTATATATCATAATGAATGATTGGGAATTCCTATCTCTTTTTCCACCACACAAGCCTATGTGTGAGTGAGGAAATCAATTTTTATTTTTCATAAATAATATAATTTCAACCAATCATAATACACAATAAGATTTCTTTTTAACAAAAAAATCTTTCTTAATTTATAAATTGACAAATAATTTAGAATACTTACTTTTAAGAAAAAAATATGCGGATAAGCAAATATATTTTAGCTAACATAGCGATAGTTTGAATTAATTATGGTTCGCAGTAAACATCCAGTTGTAATTACAGTTTGAGTTTTGTCTAATTCACACAATTTATACAAACGATGTCTGCGATTATACAAGTTGTGCGTGAATCAAATTGTAATAGTGAAGTATACAAATACTGTGAATTGTATAGCGAATTATACAAATATTAGATAGGAAGAAAAGTATTTTATAGAAAAATAAATTTAATTTCTTTATTTCTAATTCTTTTTAATTACTTTTTGTGCAATATCTCTACTTTGAATCAAATTACAGATAAAATATATTCTTCCTTTATACTCTTATCATTTAGCTTCATGTTTAAGCTAAAAGAAAGTGCCTAATTAATATATTATCAAATATGTAAGCTCATAATTTGCATCAAAATAGGTGGTGTATCTCTAAGTATAGGTTCAATATAATTTAGTACACATATACAATCAAACTTCTTAATAACAATATTTTTGTCTTGTTCTGACGCTTCTATTAGGAGGAGCGAGAGGTTAGATTTAGGAGTTACGCGAAGAGGTAGAGGCAGACTGAAAAAGTATTGGGGGAGGTGATTAGACAAGACATAGCGCAACTTTATAGCACCGAAGACATGATCTTAGATAGAATTAGGAGTGGAGGTCGTGTATCGGGGTAGAAAGTTAATAGACTGGTAGGAGTAAGATGATGTCTTGCCTTGTGATATAGTAGATTAGTAGGATTAGTCGTGTCTTTATATATTGTGTTGTTATTGACCGTAATTGATTTTGTCTTTTATTATGTTTATAAGTCATGAATTGCTTTCCACTCTAGTCGTTTTTTTCATATCTACTATTTTCTGTTTTGGGGGCTGATATATTTGAATTGAGGGTTTTTCGAAAACAATCACTCTATCTCTATGACGTATAGGTAAGATCTGTGTATATTTTACCCTCTCCAGGCCCCACTTGTGAAATTTCACTGGATAAGTTATTGTCGTTGTAGTAATATTTTTTAGTCATGCACTATAACAAGATGCTATTATAACATCATATTATTATAGATAATGATTATTATACAAAAACTTAACTTTAATAACTAAGAATCATTGTTATATTAGCTTCTTAATTCATCAAAGATTCTAAATTATTCAAATTAAATAAGCCAATTTATGATTATGATATTAGAAGCATCTTGGAAACCCAAAAACTCACAAATATGACCTACATATGCATATATATTTTCGTATTATAATATTCTTCAAATCATATCGCGCATAATTTTAGTTTCTAAAAAACATATGCCCGACTAAGATTAAAGGCTCGAAAATCAATGCAATCTAATAAAGCAAACGAACATAAAATATCTGAGAATCTTTGTATGTCCGATAAATATTAGAAGGATAAAAGATAATATATAGAAATAAATTAGAAAACCAATGTAAATTGAGCATCCAAATATTTTTTTGTGTCTTTATTAATATCCACAAGAATATAAATAATCACCAGTATTATTCTCTCTTAAAAAATAATTTAAAGTGCTACTATGCACCATGTCTAGGTGTGGTGGTCGTTGGATAAATAGAATCAGAAGTCTCGAATTTGAATCATGTGAATAAATAACTTTTTGGTGTGAGGCATTTTTCGTTAAATGTATTGATGATTAGTTAGTATTACCGTTCTCGCTCAGTCTTTCAACGGCTGGGAAGGCAGTCGTAGAAACGAAGCCTATCGCCACGCCGACCGTTATTTTATCAAATTAACAATTAAATATTTATCAATAAATTTACTAATAGCTATCTATATATCTATGATATTGTAAAATCACGAAAATTCTTAGAAATAATTGTTGAATTTTTGTCCTTCATTTCTACTTTATTATTTTTTAATATTTATTTATAAATAAATATTTAATACTTTAAATCAATTAAAATCCTAAAATTACTAACAAGTACAAATCTTATAGTATCTTGTAGGGTTCCTTTCTTTCTTTTTCCTTTTAGGTTGGGTTTGGTATGGTGGAAAATATTTTTTTCTCGAAAATAAGTTGATTTCTAACTTATTTTTTCATATTTGATTGGTGAATGAAAAATATTTTTCGGAAAATATTTTCTTTGAGATAGTTGTCAGAAGTATTCATGTAACTTAATCAATTATCGTGTTCTTTTTTAAGTATATTTTTTAGCTAAATAACTTTACGTTATTTAAAAAATTATATTTAATTAATAATAAGTATATATATATACTTTTAGACGTACACTGAGATATGACAATACTCATAATATTACTGCAGCAATGTTTTCAACAATTTACTTGAGAATATTCTGAATAAAGTTTTCTCGAAAAAAGTATTTTTTATCAATTTTTTTTTATATTTAAGACTCAATCCGAGATATCTGACTAAGGAAGAAATTATCTCATTCACTGCATTACATATGAAATTTTGTACCTTGCTAAAAGATCGATCCTTATTTATCAATGACACATTATCTAATCAAATCCAATTCTTTCTCGATATGTTCCTCAAAATATCCGACTTGAGTGGATTCTTCCCCCAAACCAATGAAGAGATCTTGCCAGAATTACCACATATGAAATTGAGCACTGTTTAGCAAAGTAACAGCACAGACAATTTCATTCTTTTAACTAACTTAGGAAAAATTCACAAATTGATAAAATCTGATAGGCGAATTTTCCATCTCTCAGGAAAAACGCTCTGATCTCCTATCAAAAAAAAAAAGGCATTTTATCTATTTTTTAGAAAATTAAAAAATAAGAATGTAAGACAAAAAGCTGAAGAAAAATAATTAAATTTATTATCGTACATATCTTTCTCACGTAGGAGATGAATAAGTCTATTTATTTAGTTTGCCTAATTAATGATTTCAACTTTTGTGCTTTGTTTTTTTGCAGTCACCAATATGCTGCGGCTATTAATTTTTGTAGCCTTTCAAGTATTTTGGTGACCACTATGTGTCTGCGCGTATGAGATACAGATAAAATTTGGAGAGTTAATTAATTTTTTAATATAATTTTTAAATATTTTAAATTATTAATTATTATAATTTATAGTATTTTATTTATGTAATTTTTAATAATATATGTCACTTTATTTGTCTCAATTTATGTGACAAATTTTGAGAGTCAATCAATTTTTTTAATATATTTTTAAAATTTTGAGTTATTAATTATTGTGATTTATAGATTATTTTTATGTTATTTTTAAATAATATATGTTATTCTCTTTGTCCTAATTAACGTAAAACTAATAAAATTTTGAAATTTAATTAAATTTTTATATGTCTTTTAAAATTTTAAATTGTTAATTATTGTGAATTATAATACTTTTTACGTTTTTTCAAATGTTATATCTTACGGTACTTTTTGTCTCAATTTTTCGTGGTGTTGATAGAATTTTGAGAATCAACAAAAAAAAATGTCTTTTAAATTGTTAATATAAATAATATATCAAAAAAATAAGATGAATAAATTAAAAAAGAAAAGAAGAAAAAATACAAAAAATATTGTTAAGTAGAATAATTTTCTGGTAAATTTACATTCTCATGAATATTCTTTTCATTTTTTTAATATAATTATGACACAAACAGTGACGGAGCCACATAGTAATCAGAGAGTTTCAATGAAAATTTTTATTATCTTTTTATGATAAAAATATTTTTTATATATATATAATAGATATCGAATCCCCTTCACTTAGCTCGTATGTCTGTTTCTTAAAATTTTAAATCTCCTTAAAAAAATCCTAGACCCGCCACTGAATACAAATTAATTTGTATATAACATAGACAATAGAGGTGGGAAAGGGACCATTGTGTTTTTATAAAGTGGAGAATTAGAGGACCACCTAATGTTGTCCTTTCTTTATCATTTCCTAGGCCAAGTAAATAACAATAATACTATATCATAGAAAAAAGACCATATAATTGGCCTTTTTGTATTTCTTGTGC
>JBCEWC010006026.1:0-23841 GCA_038996855.1 Solanum aculeatissimum | reverse complement strand
TACATGGATATAAAATGGAGAAGATATATATATATATATATATATATATATATATATATATGTATGTATGTACACACACACAAATATAGATACATTAATACAAATGTGTAATCATAATTAGATACAAACAAATACATTTGATACAATAATAGTGAAATAAAATCACCCAAATACATGAATGTGCTACAGATACACATACATTGATACATGAATAGAACACATATATGCCTCCATTTGATTCATTGAAAACACTCCAAATTGGCACCAAAAATTTCTCAAATTTGAGACATAAGCTCCTCATAATATATTCAGTCTTTCAAAATAACATCCATTAATTTTAGTAATGATTTTATAAATCACAATTTGAACTTAAGTTTCAAAGCTTTCTCTCATGGCTAACAATAATGTTTCGTAAAGCATCTTGAGCCAATGATGACTACGTTTTATTGGAGAAAGAGAGAGGAAGTGCAAACCTGCCCAAAGATGATTCATTTTACACTTTTATCCATAAAATGCACTCAAAATATGTGATTTATGTTTTTTCTTCATAAAACACACTCTTTAAGTGAGATTTATGTTTTAATTCATAAAATGCATGTGATGAATGAGTTTTATCAAGTTTGCATTGCGAATTTGCTCCACCAATGTATTTTGATGAAACTTTTAATGAGGATCATTCTAGTCTTTTCTCCATCCCTCCTATACTTAACCCACAACTTCCTCAGACCATTTTCGACCTTAAAACACTTCCTAAGTGTATTTCTAATCGCTTTACACTAATATAACTCAAGAACTAGCGCTAAGAAGAGAAAATGAGGCTAGGGCTCAAAAGATTTCAACCAGAGCTTCATGGTTTGATTTTTTAAGTCTTTATTCCAAGTATGTAAGGCTAACAAAAATATGGAATAAGTTCTTCCATGTGCCCCATATATGTGATTAGTTGAATAATGAATGATTTGAACCTTCCATGAATGATTTCTTCAGAATTTTCCTAAGTCCTAGTATATGTTTACATGACATTGAATAATTGATTATTCCTATGAATTTATTCTTGAACAAATGATTTAAAATCTCTTTCATAAACTCTAATTATATTTTGACTATGATTGATTGTCGATGCCTAATGACTGGAACTAGAGCCTTGAATTGTGAATGAGACATAAATATGAAGATAGACTTATTGAAACTTGATGGTCCTTTGTATGTTCATATCTTGGACCCAAATAATTGAATAGAATTAAGTATTATCATAAATGCATATCTAAATCACTCTTGAAAGATGTGATGGATTGGTTGAAAGGTTTAATTGTGAAAGAATTGATGAACTGATAAGAGTCTACATGAGACTTGTTAATTGGATAGATTGAACAAATTTGATAGAGTCTTATAAGTATTGAGTCTTGGAAGGAGTATCGAGCACTGAATTGAGTAAGAGTAAGTAATAACTTGAACTAAATAACTATGTAGCCAAACATAGATGAAAATTAAATCATAAATCAGATGAACTCTTTTTTATGGTCCCTTACGTAGACCTGATTAATTGGTTTGAATTCATGATTGTTTAATTCATCCTTTACTTTGGCAAAATATTGGACGGTAGTGAAAACAACAACGAGTTTGTTGCTCATAAGTCATTGCCGTCGAATAAGAGAAACTCCTAAATAGGCCTTGATAGTACTCTAAATGATTGAACTGGATTGTATATGATTGGTCTCTGCCTAATTTATATTCTTACTTTAGACTTATGATATTATGATTGAGTTCCTTATCTTTCTGATTTGAGATTATTTAAGCTGATGTTATTCTACCTTGATGCATATTTTATTATGTCATATTACGTACTCATACATCCACATATTGACATCTATTTAGGACTGCATCTTTTCATAATGCAGAGACAAGTATTAGAAATTATCAACAGGTGCTTCATTGAGGATCTTATCTTCTATCAGTTGATTGGTGAGTCCTCCCCTGCATTCAGAGGATACTACTTATGTCTTTTTTACTTTTGAGTTTAGTAGTTTATTATGATTTGAGATAGTTATGAACTTGTCATTGATACCATCTAAATAGTAGATATAGAGGCTTCATAGACTAGATAGTGATTGGTTGATGTTGAGAACCTTATCTCTTGATTTGTTCCTGTTAGACTATCCTTATGTTATAGATTTAGAGTTTAATTTGTTGGCCTATGATCTTTCTTCATTGAGTTAGATTGTTGATTTGATTTTCTCACCTTATTATCTATTCATTTAAAGTCTTCCGCTAATTTGAATGAATGAATGTATGATCAGGTCAAGTAGTTCGTTTGGGAGCCAGTAATGATTTTTAAGTACTGGCCATGTCAAGGGTGTCCTTCAGGACGTGACAAACTTGGTATTAGAGCACAAAGTTTAAGAGACCTAGGGAGTCTATGAAGCCATGTCTAGTAGAGTCTTTCTTATGGATGTGTTGTGCAATACATTTATAATCAGGACACTATAGGTCATTAGAAATTATCTCATTTTTTCATATTCTGAGATTCGTGTTGTAGAGTTAAACTCTATGAAAGCTTTCTTCTAATTCGTGTGTTCATATTTTGATTTTAGATCATGCCTCTGACAGACTAGTAAGGGGAAGAGTATGGCCTACGAGACAAAAGATCAGCCAACCTGAATAATAAGTTCCAAAGGGGCAAGGAGGCCTGATTGTGTCTGCAAAGCAGCTACCATAAGCTAACATCTCTAAAGCGTACAAATTTTATATCATACGCTTTTCCTGACCATCAATTTGAGGGTGGAAAGTAGTACTAAGGTTCACCTTTGAACCAAGACCTTTTTTTAAAGGAGTTCCAGAAATGGGTAGTGAATTAAGCCCCCTATTGATATGATGGACAAAGGAACTCCATGCAACATGACAATCTCTCACATATACAATCGAGCATAGTCTTCTTCCGTATTGGTAGTCTTTATCGCCAAGAAGTGGGTTAATATATCTATCCTATCAATAATTACTCATATAGAATTGTGCTATCTGTGAGACCTTGGTAAGCCCATGATGAAATCCATATTGATTATCTCCTACTCCCATTCTGGAATTTCAAAATTCTGGGCTACTCTATATGACCTTTGGTGTTCAACTTTTACTTATTGGCAGTTTAGGCACTTAGAAACGAAGTCTGCAATGTTTCTCTTCATCCCGCTCCATCAATAAACCTCTCTCAAATTGCGGTATATTTTGGTATACCTTAGATGAATAGAATATCTAGAGTTATGGGCTTCTTCCATGATCCTTTCTCGAGTACCATCAACATCTGGAACACATAATCTACTTTGGTATCTCAATACCCTATCTCCCCCTTGGACGAATGTCATTACTTTCTACTTATGTACATCTTCCTTCAATTAGAGTAAGATGGGATCTTGGTCTTGCTTCTCCTTTACCTCAACCATAATAGATGACATAGACCCGTTATGCACAAGTATTCCATCTTTGCCAAATTTATCTAGTTGAACTCCCAGTTGGGCTAACCTATGCACTTCTTTGGCCAACTCTTTCTTCTCTCCTTATATATGAGTAGTGCTTCCCATAGACAACCTGCTAAGAATATCAGCAACCATATTAGCTTTACCTGGATGGTAGAGGATGCTCATATCATAGTCCTTGAGCAACTCAAGCCATCTCCTCTGCATCAAGTTAAGCTCTTTCTGGGTGAATACATATTGTCGGCTCTCGTGGTCTGTGAGTATATCAACATGTTCTCCATATAAGTAGTGGCGCCAAATCTTAAATGCAAACACCACCGCAACCAATTCTAATTCATGAGTTGGATAGTTCCTCTCATGGTTTTTAAGTTGTCTAGAAACATAAATTATGACCTCACCACTTTGCATCAGAATACATCCCAATCCCACTCTAGAAGCATCGCAATAAATCACAAAACCATCAGTCCCCTCAGGTAGAGTCAACACTGGTGCAGTCGTTAATCTGGTTTTCAACTCTTGAAGACTCTTCTTACACTCATTGGACCACTGGAACTTAGTTTTATTCTAAGTCAGCTTAGTCAATGACGAGGATAGAAAAGACAACCCCTGGGTCTAAGTCAGTTCTTAACTGCCTCAATCTTCTGCATATCTACTCGAATACCATCACCTGAAATAATATGGTCTAGAAAAGTCATGGACTTGAGTCAAAACTCACACTTAGGAGAATTTTGCATACAACTCACTGTCCTTGAGCGTCTGAAAAATAATTCGAAGGTGATCGACATACTCTTCCTCATCTCTGGAGTACACTAATATGCCATCAATAAATATAATCATGAACATGCCAAGGTATTGTCTGAATACTCTGTTCATCAAGTCCATAAAAGTGATACAAGCATTGGTTAGTCCAAAGAACATTACCAAAAACTCAAAGTGATCATATCGAGTTCAAAAATTCATCTTCGGGATGTCACATTCTCTCACTTTCAACTGGTGATAGCCTGATCTGAGGTCTATCTTGGAGAAAATAATGACACCCTGAAATTGGTCAAACAAGTCGTCAATTCTTAGAAGGGGATATTTGTTCTTAATGGCCACCTTATTCAACTGGTGATAATCTATACACATCCTGAGGGAATCATCTTTCTTTCAAACAATAGGACAGGAGCACCCCATAAAGTGACACTCGGCCTGATAAATCCCTTATCCAAGAGATCTTTCAATTCTCTTTCAGTTCTTTCAACTCAATAGGAGTCATATTATATAGAGGAGTAGAGATGGGCAGAGTATTAGGGAGAACATCAATCCTAAAGTTGATCTCCCTATTAGGAGGGACTCCAGGAAAATTATCAGGGAAGATATCAAGAAACTCATTGACAACTGTAACTGACTCAAAAGGTGGAGACTCTACATCATCAGCCTTAACTCACACGAGTTGATAGATACACTTTTTAGAAATTAGCTTTCTGGCCTTAAGATAGGAAATAAACTTACCCTTAGGCACTACATAACTACCTTTCTACTCAATAACTAGCTCATTCAAAAATTGGAATTTGACCGTCTGGGTTCTACAGTTGACATAGACATAACAGGCATAAAAGCAGTCCATGCCAAGGATCACATCAAAGTCTACCATCTCCAACTCAATCAAATCAACAAGAGTATTCCTATAATATATAGAAACTACACAATCTCTATCAATCATTCCGGCTATGATACGCTCACCAGTAGGAGTAGAAACACTAAAGGACTCAAGAAGACATTCAGAAAAGATCTCAAACGTACTAGCCACATATGAAGTCATAAATGATAAAGTGACACTTGGGTGAAGCAAGACATATGCATCATAGGAAAAGACTCGAAGCGTACCCGTGACAATATTTAGCGCAACTTCCTGATCCTGTCGATTGCCCATTGCATACAGACGGTTCGTACCCCCGCTCGTATTAGTAGTGGCACCTCTGTGATTACCACTTATCGGTAGTGCTGCTGAAGATTGAGCTTTATTACCTCCCTCACACTACCTTCTCATTGGGCACTTATTCTAGAAATAACTAGTTTGTCCACACTTATAGCAAATATTTGTGCCCTCACGACACTCACCTAGGTGGAGTCTGCCACACTTGCCACATGGTGGTTTTCCCCTCGAACCTTGAGTCATACTAGCTTGGGATTGAGAACCCTGATCTTTGGAATTCTAATAGCCCTAAGACTTCTGATCATATCTGTTACTCGGAGTTAGTGCACATCCCCTCTTGCTTCAAGTTGACAAATTCCATAACTTTCGCTTCCCTCAACTCTTGTGGAAAGAAGTGGTCAAGAAAGACATTCTCAAAATCATCCCAAATGGCAGGCTCAACATCCTCACCTCGCTCTCTTCCCACTAATTGTACCAAATATTTGTCATATCCTTGAGTTGATAGGAAGAAACTTCAACCCTTCACTCTCGGTCGCATGCGTAGCTTTCAACACTTTCCATATCTCATCAATACAGTTTTGGGGGTCTTCCTCAACCTCAGACCCTGTGAAGAATGGGGGGTTCATCCTCAGAAAATCTCTAAGTCTGGTTGCAACAGTTGTCTCTTAGGAGCTAGAACTAGAAACCTGTGATCTCCGATTCCCACTCTGAGCGGCTACCAGTTGAGTGAGCATAGTGATAGATCCTTTGAAATCAGCTTATGTAGTAGGAGCAGGTGGAGTAGTAAGTGTTTGTGGAACGTCGGTGGCTCTAGCTGGTCGACCCTGACCCCTCATCTACATCTAAGTAGGCACCTCTAGTGAGGGATTCACAACATTAGAGGATGAAATATCTCTTTGGGTGGTGGTACACTTAGGAGGCATGATCGTCAGTGGCTCTAGCTGGTCGACCCAGACCCCTCGTCTCCATCTAAGTAGGCACCTCTAGTGAGGGATTCACAATATTAGAGGATGAAATATCTCTTTGGGTGGTGGTACACTTAGGAGGCATGATCTGTAAATGTGTAATGTACGAATCAGATAGATACTTTAATAGAGCTTAAACTTTGTCGCACGAACTCAGAATACTAGAGAAGTGTAACAATTCCTAATGTCCTATAACCTCCTACTTATAAAATATGGCGCACAACATACCCATAAACAAAATTCTACTAGACACGGCTTCATAGACTTCCTAGGACACTTGGACATTGTTCTCTGATACCAAGTTTGTCACACTCCGAGAGGGTACCTTTAGTGTGGCCGACACTCAGAGACTATTGCTAGCCCCAAGCGGATTACTCGGCCTCATCACATCTGTTCAATCACAATCTATCAATGGAAGAAATCAACGAATAAGAATACTTAAAGAAAAGAAATGACAAAATGATAATCAAAGGCCAAATAGTCTATCCATAAACTAAGTGAAACTAGTGTGAAAGAAACTAGTCAAAAATAACATCCAATCATAACTCGACAGTGTAGTCTATGAAGCCTCTAAACATCTGACTAACTGGTGTCAATGATAGGTCTATGGCTACCTCAAAATAAAATAGAAAGACTAAACTCAAAGCTAAAAAAACATGGTATCCTCTGAAAGTAGGGGAGGACTCACCAATCAACTGAATGTAAATATGTCCTCAACGGGGCTCTTACTGATAATCGCTAGTACCTGTCTCTGCATCATGAAAAGATGAAGGCCCAAATGGATATCAGTACGTGCAATGTATGAGTATGTAAAATGGCAGAATGAAATATGTGAAGATAGAATTACATCAACTCAAAATAGCTCAACTCAAGAAAGTAGGGAGCTCAATCATCAAGTCAAGAGTCTAAAGTAAGAATTAAATTTAGACAATGACCACTCACATATCATCTAATCCAATCCACTCAGAGTACTATCAAGACCTATTTGGGAGTTTCTCTAACCGACAACCATCACCTATGAGCCGGTGATGATAAAATGAAATGATGTTGTTGCAATATCCATCCAATACCTTGCTAGGGTAAAGGACTTCCCATCAGTGGATCCACAATAATAACATCAAGTCCTCTTTTGGAACAATAGGAAACATATGATTTTATGGTTCAATCCTCTCCTACGTTGGCCATGTAGTTATTGAGTTCGAGTTAGACTTACTCTTACTCAATTCGGTGCTCAATACTCCTCCCAAGATTCAAAATGCTCATAAGACATCAACCCTATAGTTAACTCATTCATCTAGTCTCATTGGAAATTCATCAACTCAATTCATCACATCAATTATCAACATCTTTGCTTACATTATTTTAAGGTTCAACTCTTGACTCATAAAGGTTCAATCATGCATCAGTCTAACTCATAGCATTCAGGAAATCAAAAGTAGAGTTAAAGCATTTAGGGATTCCATAGACTTTTTAGGCTCAAATTATACTCATGCATATCTATTTAAGTGAAATATGTAAAAACAACAAGAATTAATGCTAGAGTTCATGTAGAAAAGTAAAACCATTTAATTCATAAAAACTGTAATTCATGCAGTGATATATAGGGATACAATAAAATTTATGAAAAACCTTCAAGGAAACATTCATGGGAGACTCAATTCACTCACAACTCCATCAATTCGGTCTATGGGGCACATAGAAGGACAAAATCCATGTTCTAGTTAGTCTTACATACTTGGAAGTTTGAGTCTTGGAACAACTTGGAAGAATTCTCAAGTTTTTGCCTCAAACCCTAGCCTTTTTATCTCTTGAAAATTTGTTCTAAGTTGGAGGATGTGATTTAGCGTAAAAAGATTGAACTGACATGTTTAGGGCTTTATTTAGGTATAAAAACGTCAAGTTTAGACTTTAAAATGGTGAAAAAAGACCAAAATAACCCTTTAGAAAAAATTATCAAAAATCATCCACATGCCCACTTACGGCCCGTAGAAACTTCCATGGCCCGTAGGGTCCATTTCGTAAACTTTCGGCCAAAATTTGGGGTTACTGGAATGATTCACGAGACCAAACCATGACTCGTAGATTCTTTTATGACCCGTAGATGGATCCGTGAAGTTTAGGGCTCAAAATTAATTTTTCAGGACTTTTTCCCATGAGATACCAGACAGGCTGTACTTCAATTCACGACCCATAATAGGTTTCGTAGTTTCAACTCTACTTTGATAGTGTTCAGTAAAACGGCCATAACTTTTGACTGCAAACTCTAAATGAGATGAAATCAATTGCGTTGGAAAGATAATTCAAAGACCTTTCATTTGGTAGGTCATGGAGCACCTGGTTCTTTGTTTGCTAAGAGTTATGATCATTTAAAATTGATCCTTGTATAATCTAACACTGGAAACTCAATTTATAGGAAAGTTCTAACTCGACTATGTACTAAAGGTCTCTTATGACCCTAATACACTTCCCACATATAAGAATGAGGCTTGAAACATAGGTAAATGTAGGAATAGAGTTGTAGGATGTCATAGACTTGCTGCCTGCTTAAGCAACATCGAGTGTTAATTGAACTTTTTGTATGTCTTTTAAATATTTTAAGTTGTTAATTCTTTTGATTTATAGTATTTTTTATTTAATTTTTATGTATAGATATATTACTATTGTTAATTATCTAGATTCATGGTAATTTTTACTTAATTTCCTAATTAAATAATACATGTTATTTCTTTTGTCCCCTTTTATGTGATATCGATAGATTAATTTCAATAATCAATTGAAATTTTAATTTGTTTTTAAAAAAATTGAAGTTGTCAAATATCATGATTTATAGTATTTTTTTTATACTTTTATGCAATATGTTTTTAACACTTTTTAATTTGTCAATTGTCATGATTAACATTATTTTTTACGCAATTTTTAAATATATAAAACACTAAAAATAAGACAAGTAAATTAAATATCATCAAAAAATTATAAATGTACTCTCAAGTTGCTCAGGCAGACATTCTGCTGCCTGCTTGAACAACTTAACTCCCTCTCCCTTTTGGATCTTTGTGATATCAATTTCTATTAGAATCCTGCCATATAATAATGTCTATTTGTGAAGGGATGTAGAACAATTCAAGGTGTTAAAATCGGTATTACAATATATTGATGATATATATATATATCAGTGTGTAATAAACATACAGTATACGCATTGTTTTGATATATATATATATATATATATTAGACACACCTCAAGACAATTGTCACTCCTCTTAATATCAATGTTGTTGATGTTTCATCTAATAAAGCAATGGATCAATTATTATATTTTGGTTGATATACTGAAAAATTAAAGTTAAAACAGAGGACAAAGCATGTTCTTTCAACTAGTTTTTGAAATAACAAACCTTGTTGGAACAGTCCTCCAAACAAGTCTCTCTTTGTTTATCATTTACATCAAACTTAGAACACTTAGCAGAAAAACAACCAACTTTACAATAGTGAATTTGAGGTTGCACGTTGTCAGAAACAATACAATGATCTACACACTTGCTATAACATTCTTGATCATTACCACATTTTGCCTTGCAAGCACGAAGACATCGTTGTATATCAGTTTCTCCATTTGTTGCAAATATCATCATCAACAACATTACAATTCTCAATCCCAACTTCATGTTTGATGCTTTCATCTTCTTCTTTTTACACTTTGAGAAATTGATTTGATAGTGATGTTAAAATATGTCTACTTTAATGTTGTAGGATTATGAAAATACGAATCTTCACTAAATCTTGCTAATTAAATACAGCAATAACTAGAATATTATCTAAGGAAAAATTACTAAAATATTGTGTTTAAGGTAATAATTTACATAATTTAAATCTACTCTATTTTAGGAGTTAATGGACTGATTTTGTGGGACTCCAAATTTATTTTGTTTACTTTTTTGAAATTTCAATCACAATTATATTTTGGGTACATTTCTTTATTAAAGTTTTTTTCTCTCTCTCTTACGTAATACAATTATTGTAAAGATATTTTCACAAACATACATAAGTTTTTTGTTGACATTTTTAATGAGAATTTATTATATAATGGTAATATGATTTCTACTATCATTAAGCATATTCTTTATTAATTTGATGCAATCAAATAAATTTTTCTTTCTCTTCAATTTTATTTTAGTTTTTGTGGATAGACTCTTTTTACTTCTTTCTTCAATTTTATATTTATTAGTTAAAAAGGGGAATGAGTATATTAAGTTGTATTTTTTTTAATAATCATAATAAATTACTTACATCAAAATATAATCAAATTTCATTCCTATTATAAATTATTACATTCAAAGCACTATTTTATAATTTAAATTTAAATGATAAGTTATTAAATAATGTACATTGTGGATTAAGTTTGATGTACGGTTATATTTAACCATAATAAATTACTTATACTAACAAATAATTAAATTTCACGTGAAGTAAAAATTATGATTACAAAATTAATTTTTATTATATATTCCAACTATACACTGCCTTACATCATAACATTAACTATCAACCAATATGTATCATCAAATTAACAAATAATTATACCATCATATATGAAAAGATCACCAGTGTTGACAAAAGAATTATTCATCAAAAAATTATATTAGAAGGTATTGTATTTATGATATTAGTACAAAGCAATGCAAACATGCATATCACACATCAAAATTGATTTTTTCCTAATTGAGATAAACTTTTACACTTATTATGAATTATCATCATGAGCATTGATCACTCATAACATATTTAATTTTCAACTCAAATATAGTTATATCCACACTCAATTAGAAAGCAATAATGTTTATTAAGACATGATAATTATTTTGTGTCATATATTATTAATTTCTTCTATCTTGAAATTCATATACCTTCTTGCAATACATTTCAATAAATAGTAATAACCAGAATATAATCAACTAACAATATATATATATTGTCACGACTTAAAAATGGATGTGATGGCAGTGCCTAACCCACCAGTTCAAATAAGTCTAAACCTGCTCAATTCAATACATAATACTAAAAGTGAAAGAAATAGTCTAAAAGATAGGGCAAACACTAAATAATCAAGTCTATAAATTATCGCAAGACTGGTATCACATGTACAAGTCTCTAAACAACAATACTCAAAGAAATACAAGTCTCAGTGTCTAGTCCTCAAGTAGAACATAACAAAGCAATGAATCATTGAGGGTCTGCCGACAAGCAGCTACTTCTTAAATAATCGCAAAGGTCGATCCTGACACCAAAAGAATCTAACAAAAGGGACCGGGCTCACAACCTACAAAATATGTAGCAAGGGGTGAGCACCGAACAATAGACACTCAAAAAAAAATATAAACACAAGTAAAGCATATAGAACAAAATACTCCTTCCAGACCAACAACATACTGCCGAACTACACACCTGAACTCAGAAAAGTCCCAGCACAACAACAATATACATATACGTCTATACATCAATTATTCTCTGCGGTTGCCAATGGATATATATTAGATATACAATAATGTATCAATATACAACTCGATTATACAACAGATAGATTCAAATAATTTCAGATACTCCACAGTTACGGTCCATGCATAATCATCTCATAATCCAATCTCAATAATCGAATAAAGTCATAATCACAAGGTAGAATGATATGATATGTAGTGAAATGAAGTGATGTAATGCAATGTCAAGTAATCATGATACATGTCTGTCCAACGATACACATTTGTTGATATAATAAGTCTGAACTCATAGGGGACATATCTATCCATGTACCTGCCCCGGAGCGTGAGACTCGTCCCCAGTATAATCTGTATCATATGTCATGGCTCGTGTGGACCGTCCCCTATTTTATATTAGTGTTACATGTCACGGCTCGTATGATCCGTCCCTTATTTCTCATTAGTGTTACATGCCACGACTTGTGTGGTCCATCCCCTATTTTTCATCAGTGTTTCAATAGTGGAACTCAGTCAAGAATGCACATTAAGAACATATCATATGATGCAATAATGAGAAGTGCATACAAGAGCCCACAATACAACATATTCATCAATTTTAGTCAATATCACAATATACAAGGTATGATGATGGGTCTGATTTCAAGTGTATAGTCAATTCTCTAACCCCACAAATGAAACTCAATAACAATATCTCCAATGTCTACATTGGAAAAATATGATCGGATTCACAATTCACATACTCATGTCACACGAGATTCTCAATATTGGAATACAAGTCAATAAGTATCAATCTCAATTTTTCCCTTTCATACCATAAAGGAATTTCACATTCAAATCAAATTCTCATAATTTACCAAGTTCAACTTAATCAACAATGATTATCTGATCATTACAAACCACAAGAAAAGGAAATATAGTGTTCAAGTAAGCTTAACAAGGTTCAGGAATCCACTTGCCTCAATCAAAAGCCAAATTAAGCAAATACCAGAGCTTTTTTCACTATCCAAAATCCAAGTGTGATGGCACTCACCTAACCCAACAAGGTGAATTAGCCCAAACCCGAGAAACCCAATATGATAAAAAAAGTAAAAGATAAAATAGTCTAATATAATAATAAAACATAATGGAACCAAACTACAACCATCCCAGAACTGGTGTCACTTGAACAAACCTCTAAATAGTAATAACACTCAAAAGATAATACAAGTCTCCATGTCGAGTCCTCAAATAAAACATAACATCATAAAGAATCATCGAGGGTCTGTCGAGGAGACAAGCATCTAGCTCTCAAAGGATCCAAAAGCTCGATCTCGTAACTAAAAGTCTAACAAGAGAGACCGGGCTCACAACCTATAAAAATGTAGCAAGGGGGTGAACACCAAAAAATATGATACTCAATAAATGGAAACTAAGCCTAAAGTTAAGTAATGAAGAATGCAAGTACTCCTATCCACCCAACCACATACTATCGAACTATACACCTCCACTATGAAAAGTCCCAGCATAACACAATATGCATAAACATATATACACATCTCATAGAATAGTGTCCCAAAATATTCATTTGATACTCAAAGTTAAGTAGTATAATAGTCCTTCAATAACATAAACAGTTCCAGTTTCTTAACTCCTTAACCGCATAGTCTAGTCTTCACCATGTACAAGGCTCAAGTTGCCAATATATATTGCAGTCTTACAATAGTTCAATCTTAACAATATACAAAATCCAAAGCATTCATAACCTCACACACAATACATATTACATTATCAAAGGAAAAATGATATGAGATGAAGTAATGCAATGAAATGTAAGCAATGTGATGCAATGTCAAGTAATTCTGATGCATGTTTATCCTACGATACACATTCGTTGATAAACTCATATCGAAACTTATGAGGGGCTCACACGGACCATGTATCCATCAGAACCATTTACTTTCGGTATTTATTTTCATTCTAGCCGAAATCATTTTCCTTTGGCTTTTCATTTCTTTTCTGTCTTTTTTTTTACGAACTCATTTCCCTTCGACTTTTCATCATTAATGGGACATCAAGCAAAGTATGTCCTCATAGAATAATAATCACGATCATGAGAATAAGAATATGTGAAATGTTCACATAAATTATTTAATTCAACAATCAATTCTAAATAATTCACAAGTTCTCAAGTATTCACAATACAATTTCAGATTTATCACAATCTCAACATCAATACCAACAATCCACAATTCCACAATTATTCACAAGTCAAGGATCCACAATAATTGTCAATACCTAAATCAAAATTCCATGATCGAAGCCTACATTATTACATTTCTATCCCCTTTCATATCACAAATCACTCAAACTCACACACATAGGAGAATACAAGGTTCAATCATACTTAACAAAAGGTTAGAAGTCCACTTGCCTTAATAGAAGTCTCAATCAAGTCAAATCCACACATTTTTCCCTTCCACAATAATTCAAATCACCACAATCTAGTTAAATATATAGCATCGCAATCACATTGTGAAACTATTGACAAGAAAATTAATCAATTCGGATAAAAAAAGAAAAATGATCCAAAAATATCATACCGAAAAAGGTTCTCAAAATCTAAATTTTTTTACATAATAATGATCCTCAAGTAATAAGGAATCTAATGGTAAAATCATTTTAAAAAAATGAGTTAATATGAGGTCACCATTATCAATTTTATATAAAAATCAAAGTCCGAGAAGTCCCGAATTTCTTCAATCAAAAACTCAAATTTCTATATTAAAATCACAATTTAATCAAGAAAAATTGAAAACATAGATTAGAAACTAGTTATTCAATAGTCTTGTCTTGAAAATCTTTGAAGAATCTCTCTAAAACCGAGCTTGAAATATTAAAAATGATGAAAATGGTGAAACTCGTCACTTTAAAATATTAAAACTGTTTCAAGACATTTAATACTCAGCGAACGCAGAGCACCCACTGTACAAGCCTCCACGAGCACAGAGTGCAACATGGTTAAGCCTCCGCGATTGTAGATGGGGACTCCATGAATACGGAGTTCACAGAGACTAGGCCTCTGTGAGCTGCGGCCCCAATCCGACGAATGTGGAGCACAATTAGGCTGCACCAAATTTCAAAAACTAATTATATTTTAAAACTCAAAATAGACCCCAAAGGTTCGTTCTAAACTCGATACACAAATCAAATATGTAACTCTACTAGAAATTACATTTTGGACTCAATGAAACTATCAGAATTCGATTCTGAGGTCTCCTCGACCCAAAACCCGATAAACTCAAAGAAACTAGTTAAAATTCAAAATACCCAAACTGCTCTCAGAAACTCTAAGAAATTACAACGAGATCATTTCTAGCATTAATTTCACCACCTGAAATCACTAGAACTGTCAGAATTTTGATTTGACCTTTCAAACACCGGATGTTGATCAAAGTCAAACTATGCTTCGAATTCAATTATAAATGCAACTTTTGATCCAGAATATCCATTTTAACTCCACATTTAATTCTGTCAGTTTTTCAAGACCAGATTATGCATTCTGGAGCTGATGGAATTAACAGAATTGCATTTTGACATCCGAAAGTCAAGATGAACACAAAACTCAAAATTTACAACTTTAAGTTTTTAAAAACTCTTTCTTTAGCAAAACTCCAACTATTTACAAGGTTTTCAAAATTCAACTTTTAGACTCAACCAAAAATAACTTCAAGATAATTTTCAGGAAGTGTGAAATGGTAATTTTGCTGTAAATACCAAAAATGATCTTCAGAATCTTTACACTATTTCCCTCAAATTCTCACCCGAAATGTCACAATCTAGTCAAATATGAATTCACAATCTCAATACGAAGCCAATGACACTAAAATTAAAAAAAATTGGGTGAAAAGAGCAAAATGGTCCAAAAATCTCATACCAAGAAAGGTTCCTAGAATCTGAAAATTATTACATGAAAATGTTCCCCAAGTAATAAGGAATTCAATGGTGAAAATCATTTTTAAAATGGAGTTAAAATGAACTCTTAATCACCACTTTTCAATCAACAAAGAAATATGTAGATACATAAGAATATATGGATTTGGGATCAAATAATACTGATGCAGGCCTACGAAAAACTGGTACAATACTTCTAGTAACAACATCTGACGCCTCCATCTCGGGCATCCAGGGAAAAACATAGAAATGATCACCTCTACCACCAGCTTCCTGAGTAGGACCTTTACCTCTCTGTTGTTCTACTACATTAAATGTACCCCTACCAGCGCTTCGAATTGATCACGAGGGACAACTTCTCTTTATCACTTCACCCTTGCTAGAGAACTTTGAGAAAGACGATGTAGTCGATGTCTTGATAGCGTATGCCCATCTCTGCCTAGTTGCCTCCTACCACGACCTCTAGTCTGAGAGGATGTATCTCTAGCTGGAGGAGTCTGCTCTCTAATCGTTGCCACTGAATAAGAGTGGAGTGATCATGCATGAGTCTCATGAGGGAAGTATCTAAGCATATGATCTAGAGAACCATACCCATAACATAACGTAGGGTGAAGAGAGGAATATGAAGACGGAGGGGAAATATCATAACTACCTCAGGTCGTAGGTGCTCCAAGCTAGATGATCCCTGTCCTTGACTATATGAACCATGAGGGCCCTGACCACCCTCAGAACCTGGCAATGAAGCATGGACTGGACCTCGATGCTGCGAAGTACCACCATTTTCTATGGAAACCTCTACCCTCCCGATGAGGTACCTGTGAAGTGATTAGAAGATCAAACTTTTTTAGGGTCCCCAAACTACTCTCTCAATAGCAAATCTACCTCCATGGCGGTACCCACTATAGTCTTGAAAGATGCACCCTCACGTGAAGACGTGAACATATAGGAGCAAATGGAGAACGTCAATCCCTTCACAAATCTGTGAACTCTCTCTACCTCTGTAGGTATCATTGACAAGACATGTCGAGACAACTAGTAGAATCTAGCCTCATACTTGGCTACTGTCATGCCTCCTTGGGTTAAAGTTTCAAATCTTGACCTGCTCTCCTCTTGAACACTCCAAGGAATGAACTGCTCTTGGAAAGCCTCTGAAAATACCTCCCACTCGACTGGCGGGGATCCTGATGGTCTGGAGCGCATATAAGACCAACACAACTCTTGAGCCGCTCCTTACAACTATAATGTAATAAATCTAACTCCCCATGAATCCACTAGGCCCACGGCCTCCAATATCTCATAACTCGAGGTAAGGAACTCATATACATCCTCCTTCTTATCACCTTAGAATTGAGAAGGTTTCATCTTCTAAAATCACACATATCTCTATTGATCATTTGCTGCCAGTACCATCTCATGAACAACCTGAACTGGAGGAACCATCTAAGTTGGCATGTCAACTAACACATGCTGAGTCATATGAGATGTCACGCCCACCGAAGAGGAATGATCTGCCACATAATCATCAAAATCATGATGCTACTTTGGCACCTGAGGAGGGAGAACCTCACCCCTAATCGATTCATGTGGTACACCTCAGGAAATAGTCCCAAGCATGCCCATCATCCTCTAAAGTGTTCCTTGAAGAGTAATAAGATCCTCAGCCTCTGGAAGAGTCCAGTGCTGCCTAGGCTCGACCGGAGGCTCAAATGAGATACCTCTGTCATAATCTCTCATAGGTTCAGAATCAGGGGCACATCCTCATCCCCTACCATATCCTCTAGCTCTATCTCTGCCCTAAGTTGGGGCCTCAATAATAGTCTCATGAGATGGCTCCTCAGCTCTTCCCATAGATAGGGATCTGGTCCTGGCTATCTACCAAAAGAATATATAATACTCAGCAACCCCACAATAGCCATGCACGACAATAATTGAAAGAATGAAAGAAAATTTCCTAACAGTATTTGTAGCCTCTAAAAGATAAGTAACTGATGTCGATGCACTGATCCTTAAGACTCTACTTGATTGGACTTTTTCACATGTAAGACCTATGATCAAAGAAAGGGTATTAACTTTGATGAAATATTTTCTGCTTTGGTAAAAATGTCCTCCATTCGTACAGTTCTTGATTTGGTTGCTAGTCTTAATTTAGAGATTGAGTAGATGGATGTGAAAATAACTTTTCATCACGGTGACCTAGAAGAGTAGATCTATATTGAACAACATGAGGGCTTCAAAATACATGATAAAGAAAATTTTGTATGCAAACTCAAAAAGAGTCTCTATGGCTTAAAGCAAGCTCCTAGACAGTGGTATAAGAAGTTTGAATCTGTTATGGGGGAGCATGGCTACAAGAAGACTTTTTCATATCATTGTGTGTTTGTACAAAACATTTCTGATGATGATTTTATCATCTATTGTTGTATGTGGACAATATATTGATTGTGGGCAAGAATACTTCCAAAATTGATGAGTTGAAGAAAGAGTTATGTAAGTTTTTTCTATGAAAGACATGGGCCATGCCAAAAATAATTTTGGGCATGAGAATCACTTGTTTCAGAGATGAAAGAAAGATTTCTTTCGCACAAAAGAAGTACATTGAACATGTACTGGAGAGCTTTAACATGAAGAATGCAAAGCTTGTTAGCACACCTCTAGCTAATCATTTGAAGTTGAGCAAGAGGATGTGTCCAATAACATGGGAGGAAAAAGAGAGTATGACCAGAATTCCATATTCCTCCATCATCGAAAGTTTGATGTATGCAATGGTATGCACTAGACCTGATCTTGCTCATGCAGTTAGTATTGCCGATAGATTTCTCAATAATCTTGGAAAAGAGCATTGGAAAGCTGTGAAGTGGATACTCAGGTATTTGAGAGGAAGCTTAGATATCTGTTTGTATTTTGTGGGCTCAAATTCAATTTTGAAAGGCTATATAAATGTTGATATGGCATACGACCTTGATAACAGAAAATCCACTATTGAATATTCGTTTACTTTTTCAGAGAGAGCTATATCATGGAAGTCAAAGTTGCAGAAGTGTATTGTGTTATCGACAACTGAAGTTGGGTATATTGTGGCTACTAAAGTTGGCAAAGAGATGATATGGCTCAAACAATTCCTTCAAGAGCTTGGCTTGCAACAGATGGAGTATGTCGTCTATTGTGACAGTCAAAGTGCAATAGACTTGAGCAGAACTCCAAATACCATGCAAGGACGAAACACATAGCCGTGAGATATCACTGAATTTGAGAACAGATAGAAGACAAATCTATGCAGGTTGAAAAGATCTCTACAAATGAGAATCCTGCAAATATGCTGATCAAGATAGTGATAAAGGACAAATTTGAATTGTGCAAATAACTTGTTGGCATGAGCTCTGTGAATTGATACCATACACTATAGAAGAAAAATATTCTGTGAAGAAAAATAGAGTGTGAGCAATATTTTAGTAAGGTGAAAATCAAAAGAAGGTTATTTCTTTTGTGTGCGTAGTTGTCACTTTGAATATTGTACTCATAACTGCACGGTGTAAAATTCCTTACTATAGTAATAGCAGTTGCTCCTCTTGACCCGTGGTTTTCCCCTTATTTAAAAGGGTTTTCGCGTAAAATTTTTGGTATCATTATTTTTCCCATTTTACTCCTATTATTTTTAATCATATATATTTTATGTTTGTCCGTTTTTCCAACACTATATAACGGTCAAACTCAAATATTATGTAATAATATTTTATAAGAAAGCTATTATGACTATATAAAATATTAATGGTATTCATCATTAAAGTAGGCAGATTGTAAGCCTCTATTATTTTGTTAAATTAGTTAACAAAATACATTCCTTTTATTGAATAGAATCAATTCAAGCGATATATTATCATTAGGATACTAGAATTTATCAAACAACCTATAATTATAGAATTCTTACGTCAAACTTGATATATTTATATTTTGAAGTAATTTGAAGTGCATATATTCCTGAGATCTTAATTATTTATTTTTACAATACCATTAATTGTGAATTATTTATTAGTAATGTATTAGTCTTTTCAATTTTTAATTCATGAACTATGAAAATCAATTGAGATTTTAAATTTGACTAGTAAAATGTTCTCATTTATAACATTTTATAAAAATATGTTTATTTATAACGATTAACCGGGATGTTAATGCCATATATACCAACACTTTGCTATAACAGCAATGTAACTCGAAGAAAAATCTGACAGCAGTAGTCTTCAAATCATGTATCATATCAACCAAACTGTTAGCTCCATTCTGATAGAATCTTGTGTTCCAAAAGCAATAACATTGTGACATGCTAAGTTCCTCCAAGGGGACATTAACAAGTAACTACTTCACCTCTTAGGACCTTGTATGCTTCCTTGATGTGAAAATTTTCATGTTTGACCAATTAGCTAGTATGTTTCAGTGTTTCCTTATGTTAAATATTTTTTCTCACCATCCAACAAGTGTACTTCAATTTGGGATGAATTAGGACTGGTTCGGACCACCATCAATATGATGACCACCTCATTGGTCGGTCAGAGAACCACCTCTACCTGTCTGAGCACCTCCGCTGATGTTCAAAGCTGAATGGACGAGTCTGCTAGACTGACGTTGATGATCAACTCCACATTTCGCGCTTGAAGGCTCAACAAATCTTGGGTTGGCAGATGTGCCATTGATCCAAGGATATTCCAGTTGGATATCAAGGCTTATATGTTAGTTTGATAAGAATAATGTATCAAACTATTGAGACATTTAAGTTAGGAAACCCATTTGAAAAGAAAATCAAGATTCTCCTCATTTTCTACTCTGATTTGAACATCACCGTTTATTGAATGTGACGTTGCCCAAAAAATAGGCTCTCTTATCTGCTCATAAATCAACTCTAGGATGGTAAAAGTCACTAGATCCATAATTTTTTAAAATCTGACTTTAGCACATACTGAAACATCGTCTTTCTCCACAATAGTCTGAGAAAACAAACTAAAAGTGCACTAACATTTACTGTCAAGAAGCGTAACAGAGAAACTCTATAGTTGTTACAGTTGAGAAATTAAAAAACAAACTAAGTTGCATATAGAGAACGGTAGTACTCGAGCTCAACTATGTAAGAAATTCAGTGTGAATTGGTTTACTAATCCAACCTGAAGTAATAATATGTACTACAATCTCAAAACAGAAATGGAAACAGAATATCACACAGTTATGAATTATAGCATTTTTTGTATAAGCAGAATATCAGCACGATTAGGCTATTAATGTCTGCAATTTCATCATTAGTTGGTCTACATCTTCAATCAGTTCATTGGACTGCCACCATCTTGATCATGATTCTGTTCATCACTGCCTCCATCTTGGTCAGCATTTTCCTCATTCGCGCCCACTTCTTGTTCAGTAGGAACCTGTACGTTAATGTCTGCATCTTGATCAGCATCTCGCTCATTAGCGCCTAAATTTTGTTCATTAGCATCTCCATTTTGATCACCATTTTCCTCATTAGCACCTAAATCTTGATCTGCAAATTCCTCATTAGCGCCTAAATCTTGATTAGCATGTTGCTCTCTTGATCAGCATTTTGCTGATTAGCGCCCAAATCTTGATCAGCATTTCGCTCATTAGCGCCTAAATCTTGTTCCATGTTTAAATGAAGCAATGGCACACCATTCCAGAAACAAAGCTTGTCCCTGCCACAAAATACTCATTTATATCAACCTTCACAAAATTATATGGCTTCTCTCAATTTGCAAAATTATAATTAGAAACTTACAATTTCAAAAAGAATCTTCCTTCTCTAGCATACACGTACCATGGTGGGACTGCAATCTGGAGAAATGAAGAAGTTCAGTATTAAAGAACAAAAAAGAAGAACAAAATCTTCTTGTTCATGAAAACCATCTTACAAATTTCCATCCAAGCATCGTTCGACATCGGATACAGTAAGTCTTAGCTATGGTATTTTCAGATATTCGCCTAGCAACAACATTAGACCTGCATATATAAAGTCTGTACATACATATGTGAAGTTAATATCGAATTTCATGAGACTTACATCCTACGAAAGATCCCTCCTGGATGAACCTGCAAAAATGAGCAGAACAAGTTGGTTGTGTTCTTAGTCAAGAAATATAACAGATCACAATTCATACAACAAATTATATTGGAATGGTTACCATCAAAATGTAATCCTGGACGCAAGCAACTTGAGTTCTGCACCTACGACAGTAGATGCAATCATTAGGAGGGATATATTTGAATGTAGGTACATTGGATCTTATCATTGTATCAATCCAACTCACAGAGAGAAAAAACAGAGCAGAAGAATGAATTTAATGGAAATGAGTAGAACAACTCACCTTCTTGATTCTTGAATTTACCGTTAATTCCATTTTCCCTCCAAAAACTTAAGTTTTTTATTTTATAAAAGTCAATCAAAAAATGTTCTTATTGAATATTTAAATTAGTTCTTGAGATTCATCTTCATTAATGATATAAAATAGATTTTTTTGTCTTTACGAATTGAATCTCTATTCTTATTTTCTTTCATGTTTTATCACTTTTAAAAGATAAAAATATCTAGAGAGTTTTCGTCAAAGTCATACATATATACATGGTAGAATGTTTTAATTCTTACAAAAAATATCAAAACTTAATTTTAAGGTAATAGTGAAACAAAGTGCTAAGATGCAGTTATTGGAGTGCCCTGCTCCATCAATTTGCATAAGAAATAAGTAAAGTATAACTTGTATAATTCCCAAGGAGTAAATTACACTCTATCTTCTTTTTTTTTAACTTATAAAAATCTTTTTAAATTTATGCCATCCAGATATATTGGAGTCATCTCGATATATTAATTTTGTACATTAGATAGTTTGACTTTTACATTTGAAAAAGAAATTAAAAATAAAGATAAATGTCAATTTCATAAATCACGCAAACAAAATGATAACATTTATCTCCCAAAATTTTGAAAACTTCAAATAGTTCAAATTTCAAAATTTCTTCTTCCCATTCTATTCCAAATCATATAATTTTCTTCTTCATCTTCTTCTTTGTCCATTTTTAAATTTTCTTCTTCATCTTCTACTTCATCCATTTTTTTTCTTTTTAGTTATCAGTTATCAATTTTTTTTTTTTTTTTTTTTTAGTTTTTTCATCTATAGAACCATACAAAAGATAAATACAATTTTATGATTCACAGACCCAGGGTTATCTATCCAGAATAATCTTAGGTTTGTAAATGATACTAGATGAATGTATCTAATACTAAATTGAACTTACATTTGTAATAGTTATGTATCAGTTACTGAACATACACATGATACATAGAATTTTATGATTCACAATCATAGGGTTATGTATAAAAAATAACCATAGATTTATGAATGATACTAGATGAATGTATTCATTACAAACTTCTACTTATAATTGAAACAACTCTGTATCAAGTACAAAATCATTAAATGATACATATAATTTTATGATTGACAAATTTAAGGTTATGTATCAAGAATAATCCTATGTTTGTGACTGATACAAGTTAAATGTATCTTATATTAATTTGTACTTAATTTTGCAGCATCGACCTAATGAATCCCTTATTTAGAAGATCTTTCAATTGCTCCTTCGACTCTGCGGGAGTCATTCTATATGGCAGAATAAAGATAGATTTTGTATGGTTAAGGACATCAATCCCAAAGTGTATCCTTCTATCGAGAGGGACTCCAGGTAGATTATCAAAAAAAACCTCAAGAAACCCATTAACAACTAGAACTAACTGAAGGGATGGGCTCTCATTATTTGTATTTTTCACTCAAACTATGTGATAGATATATCCTTTGGAGATCAACTTTATGGCCTTAAGGTAAAAGGTAAAACGACCCTTAGGCACTTGGGGACTACCTTTCCACTCTATGATAGGCTTATTAGAAAATTGAAATTTAACAACTCGACTTCTACAATCAACTATGGCATAACAAACATTAAGTCAGACTGTCACGACCCGATTAGGGGGTCTAGATGTGACATGGCGAAGGAGAACCCGAAGGCTCTCGATCAAGCCATCATAG
>JBCEWC010006025.1:0-23848 GCA_038996855.1 Solanum aculeatissimum | reverse complement strand
ATATGCTATGAATGAGAAATTCAAGTGCATGGGTAATGGAGATTCAACTTTAAATTCACAATTCAAGAGATAATTCATCATAAATCATGAGAAATTCCATACTCGAAGCATAATGTAATTTACCAATGCATATTTAAACCATTAAGGGACATGCACATTGATCCTTCAAGAATTCCATGAAGTTCATAAAATTCAAACTTAAATGATCGTTAATTCACCTAATTTGTATAGCCCACAATCCAATGCAATGATATACATCAAAATTAGAAGAAACCATGACTTAAAGAAACTTAAAATCATGAATTAAAGAGTAGGGTTCTTGGATCTTCATGGATGAAAGGGGATCCATAAATCAAACCCACATACCTAGAGATTAACCAAAAGAATTGAAAATTTTAGCAAGCAAGATGATCTTCCTCAATTTTCTTCAAGCTTTCAACAATAGAGGTCAAAGGAATTCAAGAAATTTTAGAGAGGATTAAAGAGTGTTTAGATGAGTAAATAGGATTAGGGTTTGAATTTAGGGGTTTAGAAGACTTTAGGGAGTTTAAAAGAGTCATAGGATTAAACCAATTTACGAAATTACCATTAATGAAGCGGACTAATCACTGAAACACAGTGCCACATGGAAGACACCAAGGGGTCGTCTATAGGTACACAGATCATGTACTTATCAGTGTGGTCTCACTTGGCCTCGGTTTCTGCTCGAACTCTCGGGGGACTTTCTGGAACACTTCACAGAGGAACTCAAGGACCGTGTGGCTGCACATAGACCGTGAACTGGTCCGTGGAGCCACACTTGGTCCGGAGTCCAGCCCGGAACCATGGGAAGCACACTGGAACAACCCACGGACACCCAACCCTTGGGAGCTCACTGGAATAACCCACGGACACCCACACGGACCGTGGACCACCAAATGGTCCGTGGTCCATTCCTTAGCCTCTTCTCCGAATTCTTTTCCAGCGTACTTCTAAATACGGGCAGTCTCACTACAAAGGCCATAACTTTCACATCCGAACTCCGACTTAAGTGAAACTAGTTGCGTTGTAAAGATAATACAAAGAGATTTGATTTGATATATAATATATAATATCCCACACAGTTTAACCTGTTCCAAAAGATATGGCTTTTCAAAGTACAGTGCCTCACCGGCCTTATAACTTCATTAAACTATCCCTTTTGAATCCAACCACTTAAATATAACCCATGGCTACCAAGATTCAGCCTTGACAAGTCTAACACTCTCCAAGAACAACCATTAAGAAGTTCAAAAATATTTGGGTCATTACAGTCTAGTCTTTATTATTTCTTTTGACTTGTGGCATTCTAATTGAGTATTTCTGCATTGATTATTGTTCTACCTATATATGTTTCACCCAGGTAATTTAGTCTTATGATTCTTCATTATCTGCATATGGCCTTTTTCCTAGGTGCTCATTTTCAACCATTTTATATACTCGTACATTTCATGTACTGACGTCATATTGACATCATCATTTATGATGCAGAGACTGGTACTATTGATCATAAATAGACGTTTCGTTGAGGATCTTACCCACTTTTCAACTGATTGGTGAGTCCACTCTAATCTCGTAGGATGTACATTATTTATTTCATCTAACTTTTAGAGTTAGACTTTAGACTTGCTTTCATTTTGAATTAAGGTTGTCATGGACCTGCCATTGACACTATAAGACAGTTGATAGAGGCTTTATAGAGTAGAGTGTGATTGGTTTTGTTTTGAATATTTATTTTGGGCTAGTTTCTTCATACTAGTTCCATTGATTTGACTTGACCATTTATATATTGAGACTATCCACCTTTCATTTATTTTCAGCCTTGCGTTGATATGTAAAATTATGATTGAATGAATGTGATGGGGATAAGTGGTTCGCTTGGGAACTAGCAATAGTTTCTGAGTGTCGGTCACGTCTAGGGTACCCTCTCGGGGCGTGACAAAGAGTCTCTCTATTATGTAGAATAAACCAAAATCTACCTCAAATCGAAGAATCAATGCCAAGTAGCTAATCTATCAATGTTTTTCCTTTCTCCAATACCTCAAAATATTTCAAATCTATCAAATATACAATCTCCATAAAAATATGAATTCAATGACACCCATATTACTATATTTATTTTTTGCTAAAAAATCAAGTCAAAAAGACACCACGAGCCCTCGATTCAAATCTGAAATTTTCTTTTAGATTATATTTACCCATAATAAAATAAGCTCTTACGTCAAATTTCAGCTAAAACAGATCGTTATGTGACCCCCAAATCAAGATTTTATTCTAAGAACCCTAGGGCTATATTTTCTTAATTAAGCACAAATTGTACACGTTTTCATCCTAAAATTTGTTCATAATCACATAAAAACTTAATATAAAGGACGAGAATAATTACCTTAACACTTTGAGATAAAAATCCTAATTTTCCTCTCTTCTTTTTTTCTTTTTCTTCCTACGTCTTTTTTTTTCTTTTCTGTGTGCGTCGTTTCAGTTTTCTGCGTGTGATCTCTTCTCCTTTTCTTTTCTTTCAGATTGAACGCTCAGCCCTTGACTCTCTTTTATTTTATTTTTTCTTTTTCTTTTCTATTTTATTTTGTTATTTAATTATCTATTTATTTTATATACTAAAAGTGATAAATTTATTAACCTATTTTTAATAAATATGGGATAAATAGCATAGAATATTAACTAAATTATTATTTTAGTCCACCAACTAAAATTAATTATCTAAATGTATCCCTTAACTAAATAATAAAAACTATTGAATAGTCCAAAAAACCCTTTTAAAGTTCACGAGATAAATTTTTTATAACACGTGAAACTCTATATCTCAAAATGACATAACGGGTTGTTACATCAAATACCAATTTACCCACCATTCATTTTCGAATGGTCAAAAGAAGGAGAAGGAGAATAACTGATGTTACCAAAAGTCTGAGTTATGATCTTCTAAAGTCGGTGTTCATCTCTCCATTTAAGCTCATCTTTAAAATCACCCATCAAGATTAACTACTAAGAACTGAACTTTGAATCAAATCTTTGTAGATTTACAATCAAAAATAATTTTCAAGTAACATACTAACCCATGAACCCAATCAGAACAAAACCACACATGATCATAACACAACCATTAGGAAAAATCTTTTGTCACATAATCACGATAAAATTCTAAACCAATAATATCGGCTATAATTAGAAATGAACCCGAACCAACCACCCCTCGCTCATAATGCAAAAATCATCACAAATTTTATCAAGATTTCATTCTTATGATAAACTCTTCTCACGAGCTTAAGTTATAAAATGTGATCTTTAGATATTGGATACTCATCATAGAAAATTATTTTTTTCTAACTCAACGAAAGAAATGATCAAGTAACCACTTAGCAAGCGATAAATTCAAACATATAGAACCTCTAACAACACTATAAAAATAATAGATCAATAGCAGTGACTGTAAACAACCCTTAAGAGCGATATAGCCAGACTCAACACGCTCCACATTCAATCATATATAGCCAGAACATGACCTCAATAATGAGATGAATCTTAAGACTACTGGAAAACTATAAGTATTCATGGTAGCTCTTCTATAATTTTTTTCGATCAAGATGAAACTTGTAGAATTACTAAAAATATCAATTGCTCTAAAGAAACATCTATTCTAGAATATCTAGAACTAGGTAAGTGATCCGCACTTCGCACAGTTATAAATATTTCTTCAAATTTATGAAATATCTTTTTACATATATAGTCAAGGACGAAGGGATGAAAATTTTAAGTCTGAAGACAAAAGAAATTGACATCTGAAAATTAAGATACTATAGAATCAAATAAACGCCAAAACATCGAGATATCTCAATGCTTCACATAGTAATGCGTTTACAAAAATTGCAAAAGAAATAAAAATGAATTTCAAGTCATCATTTTTTCCAATGAAAACAAAGTTTATTGTTAAAAAAATTCATGGAAAGTGATATAGTACTATGTTATAAGCATTTTATTAGCATTTTCATCGTCTTAGTACAAATTGAGTTTATTTCAATAATAATACATGGGTTTTCTCCTTCAATATAAAGTTACAAATATGTTCTATGAATATCCTTTGAAGCCTTTTACTGTGTAGCTCAACAATTCTTATTGATTTGTAGTGAATCAAAGTATTACATCTTCTATTTCATTTTCCTCAATTTGGATAAAAGCAATTTATAAAATGAACAAATTACTGAAATAATTTTCTAACAACTCGTACTATGCCTTGTCAAGAGCAAGCTTGATAAATTTTACATTCAAGTTTGTCAAGACATATTTATATTATTTGTACAAAACTTTTCGTCAAAGTTTTAATAGTGAAAACGTTACCAAGACTTGCCTCGAACCACTTTAAATTATTAGTTAATGTTGAGTGAAGATTTGAAGTCATTCAATTTTGAAGGCGAACGTAAAAGGCAGCCATTTATGAAGCTTTGATATAGCAAGCAAAAAATTAAAAGATGTTCTACGCTTCAATGGTCAGTGTAGAATAATAACTGCAACAACTCCAGTTGTGGACTTTCCAGCATCTACAGTTGAAATGATATATAATAAGCCTAAGACTCATATAATCATCAAATTTGATTATGTGAGACATATGAGCTTTGATAAGTTTCACTAAATTTTACATTAGAATCTATGTGAGTGAAGTTACTTAACATACAAACTGCAAGTTCTCAGTTGACTCGGACTAAATGAACAAATTGGACAAAACTAAAACTTGTTATATCCAAAATACAGAGACATCACAATTCCTCATTTTTATTTCATTTGTGGGACTACTTGAGTTCTTGTTATCAATGCAAGACAGAATGATTATAAAAACAAAACAAAAACAAAAGATGCAAGTATGGAAAGAGGAACAAAAATTGTGCAGAAAGCTACCAACTTTCAAGCTTCCCTAATTCCATGAGAATGCACTCAACACACAACCTCAACACGTCTAGGGGGTTGAGTCAAATATTTGTCCCAGTTATTTTCTTAAGTTTCTGGACAAACACAACAAACATAGTTTCTCTGATGAAATAGATACACCAATAGATCATAATGGAAAATTCAGTTACAACATCTGCCTACTGGTTCTTTAGAGGGTACTATTAATTTATCAATGTTGTTGTGTTCATGTCTCATTATACAAAGGGTGTAGTAAATAAACATTCACTACAAACGTCATAGTAGATTTTGCTTAAAATTATAAAAAATATTTTCAGAAACATATGAACACATCTTTAATCTAAGCAATACACCAATTTTTTGAGTTATAAATGCAAAAACTGGAAAGTAAAAATACTCTGAAACACCTTAGTATTTGTTGAAGTATTAAATATATGCGACCAATAATTTACAATCGCTTTATATATTATAGCAAAGTGTGTCAAGGCATCAATGGACCCTGCCTGGATGGTCTCTAGTTAGGTGACAACCACTGTGCAAGAGGGAAAGGGCTTTGTGCAATCGATGTTACCCTTGATTTCCATCATGAATCCTCACTCGTATCTTTATTTATCTCAATGTACAACGTTGTGAAATGGTAATTACTGATGAACGGTAAATGTGTTAATGAAGAGGATTTTCTGATTATTCTCCAAGGCGAAGAAACTATTTGTTAAAACATTTTAAAATGTGAAATTAAAAAGTTGTTGTAGTAATGAGATAGGAGAAAGGTTTTGTTGGTGTAAAACGTAAAAGTGGATGTGAAGTAACGATGGGAGTAAGTACAGGTAATATAGAGAGCATTAAAAGTCAGGATGGAAACAGATAAGTGTAAAACGAAAATAAATAAAGAGAGGGTGTAATACCATACACGTGGTTATGATTATCTGACTATGTGAAATACAACATAGCATGGAGTCAAATTCGCAGGTATAACAACAACATACCTAGCAAGTGAATTCCCACAAATCAAGCATGTGTGTAATAGTAGGAAAATAGGTAGTGTCCGCAAGTAGCAGAGGCAAAGGTAGGCGGCGTACTTAGTGAAGTTACTCAATTTCTTGTGTAATAGCAACAATAAAACTTAAAGGCCTCAAGTAGCATAAACAAAGGTACGCGACATAAATGGTAATGTAACAGAGTATGGGGAGCATAAGCAAATCATATGGTCGATGTTGAGTAATGGAACAGGGTTAAAACAGGGTATGGGGAGAACACAAAGAGTATATGATCAATGTTAAAGATAGGGATGGGCGTAAGGGTTGCATAGGAAATCAATGATTTGCGAGGGAAAAATTAAGTGGCAGTGAAGAATAGATGCGCATACCTGGTGTCTTGGAGCGACAGTTCAAATGTTGCGGAGGGCAGTGACAGAAGATTCAAAGGGCGCGTACACATCTGAGAAACTCACAAGAACTTCATCAACTTTAGTAGAGGCGTCAAGTTGTTCTGATAAGTCATACCCCAAACTATATATCTAAGAAAGATAAAGAAGATTGAGGATCTAATGAGTGTGAAATTAAGTCATTCATCACTACACGTGAATAACACATACAGAAGAAAATAGAAAAATATAAATATCACTACTAACCTCCATTTCAATATCTTGTATATACAGGGAGCTTCGCATCAAGCAAAGAGCAATGAAAAAAATAAGTTAATCTATACAGAGATATGTGACGAAGCATTAATAGTGTCTTCATGGAACGCATATCAACCCATTTGATGCAGCTTACATGAATATCTTTCTCACAGGCCAACACCAAGAGGATCTTCCTGAATATCTTCTTGGAACTTGCCGTTTCAACCATCTGAACATCTCAAAAGTTGTTCAAGTGAAACCATGATCTTGCATATCTCGATCGTTTCTTCCTTTTTCTCTTTTATATAGCTTGCTACAGGAAAAAAATGGATGATTCCTATATAGAAGTACAAAAGCTTTACAAAGTGACTATTCTTTGATTTTAATCGAATGTCTTTCTCATAGGCTAACACCCAAGAGAAGCGTAAAATAGTAAAGTAGTAGGGTACGGAGAGTATTCGCACAGCATATGACATTGAAGATAGGTCTGAGTGTAAAAAATATGGAGATGGTGCACGACTGCCTAGTAATTTTATGGCAGAAGTATAGTAGAAGGAAGAAAGGTGTGAAGGGAAGATACAAAGTGGAGAGTTGATGATCATACCTGGAAGACGCAGGCAGGCGTTGAGTAGAACTTCAGACGGTTACGGTAGGCGACGTTAAGAAAAATGGCGAAAGATTAAGAGGGAGGTGGTAACAGGAACTTAAAAGGAATCGTAAAGGAATGCCAAACGACAGATGGTAATAAAAAGCGAAGGAGATCTGATGAGCGAAGTGGTGTATATGAAGAGTTTGAGGGCGAAACGTTTGAGGGTGCCATTTATGGATGGGTGTGTAAGTGCGAAGGAGTAGGATTGTTGCGAGTGCGCCAAGTAGACGACCTCAACATCCTCTTTTATATATATATATATAAGATGATTGAGTCTCTAAAAGTACCTTACTTTACCAAGAGAGCATCACCAATAGTATGTGTAGTCTCAGTAATAGAGTAGTTTCAATTGCCTCAAAACCCTTAATGATCATGTAGAACTTTAGGTCCATACCGTAGTTTTCCCATAAGTCATGTACCATAATTCGCATAATCTAAATTAAAATAAATGCAATATCTTTCTCGCATCACTATTCATCATTTGAATTAAATTAATTCTTCATAAAACTTATGGATAAACCCCTAATAAGTTTGCACCAACTCAGTTCATATTATATGATTGTGTCTGAACTCAAAGGTGAAAATTCATATCACCTTCAACTTCAAACAAAAGACCTATACAAATGTCGTATTCCTTCACCTTTCTCAGATTCCTTTCATAACGTCAATTTCAAATGCCTTAAATTGTTCAATATATATGATTTTTATTCCTTTAACTAAATTTTCCATCAATCATATCCTTTAACCAATAACTCATGATATTTTATTTTTTTCTCATTCTCTAAATGAAAACTTTAAGTAACAAATGCCTTAAGTTTTTTAATAGTTAAAAGTAACCAACTTTACAATCCAAATCATGCATAAGTCCTTTCAAATGTTCAACATCCAATATAATTCGATCACTTCATACTTTACCAATTCATACCTTGAGAAAATATACTACCTTGAACATATACTCACTATGAAGAACTTGATTTTTAACTCCAATCATATAACCCGATGCCCCTTATCTGTCAACATTAACTCATACCATGAAGATCTTTATGAGTTCATGTATCTTAACTTACTATTGATCACCTCTTTATCGACCTTACCATGTCCTGTATAAAAACTTTAATGTACTAATTACCATATTCAAGCCGCACATATATGGATATATTTTTTCAAATATTACCCAATAATTTTCTAAATCAAATCAATGATACATAACATTATCACCATAACCAAAGAAGAATGAATGAACCACGTGTCTCTGAATTCAATTCTCCACTCTCATGTAAGATACATCTTTGATCTTTACCGTCAGAGTGAATGTCTTTGTTTTTGTATCTTTCTGAAGACTAACCTACATCTCACTAATTTTATTCATTTTTTACTCTAGCACTTTTTAATTCTATTCAAGCAGTGTCTCAACACATTCTACATCTTTTCATATGATCACTTTACTCAAAATAATAGTCATTCATAACTTTAAAGATTCACAAGTTATTATTACCATACCAAATTTATTTAATAAAAAAAATTTATCATATGATTGCATCCTGATCATAATCCATCATGAATTCTTCTTACCATTATGCTCAGTAGTCATTGCCATCATCTTGAACCCAACATTATTATCGATATAAAATTTAAATCCAGTTATACCAACAGAATCCAAAGGACTAACCCATTTTTCATACACACTCTTCTATTAAAATGCTACATTGCCTTCCCCCAAGTTACTAGTTGAGACTTTATTTATCCATATATGTATCATATAAATATTGATCCACTCCCTTGGAGCTTATTATGAAATCACCAATCTTCATTTAAAATTCTTCAAATACATTTCACCACTTACACATTAGTCATACCAAAGATTCCACTAAAAAAATTCTTATTAATACTTAACCCAAGTGTTCATAGTAACAAACTAGTTGGTTTATCAAAATATGGATGCAATACCAAATATCATTATACAAGCAAATTATACAACTAATAATTCTTTAATTAATTAATATTTGCACTTGACAATAATGTATTCATTTTCATATACCACTAATGCTACATCATGAAAAAAAATATTAGATCCACCACTAGAGCGCATCATACTTACTAAGAAAATAGTATCCAAATAGCCTGTGTGATCGTAGACCAAAAGAATTTCTATAATAATAGCACCGAATGCCTCTGGTCTCCTAGGAAAAGCATAACAATGGGCTCTGTCACCTATCTGGCCATTACCCTTATTGAGCTATTCTGCAACAGTGCCAATTTTCTCATCACCCTAATTGGATTGGTGACCACTACGATGTTGGCCATTATGCCTCTATTACATAAGTTAATTCCTAATTTTTATCTCACATCATGAGATAAGTACGCAGTTATTATTGTATCGGCCCACCTCAACCTCTAGTTGCTGGGACACTATAATCTTGATCATACTAAGTCTGATTCTTCATCGCTTAATATTTCCTAATATGTCCAGCTTCACCATATCTTTAATGAGTCTTAGGTCAAGAGTGGGAATTTATATGGCAAAGAAGACTAAAGATAACTTTCATCCAAAATGTGGAATGAGGACTGAATAGGATGAGCCAAATAGACCTAAAACGTCTACCCTTTAGTGTAAGAACCATTAAACTCACTTCTCTTACAAAACTTCTTAGACGTCATCATATTGACGAAACATCTAGCTTCACCTCTCTATGCTATCACAAAATCAACCGCTTCTTGAAAATACTTTGCTAAAGTAGCCGCATATAAGCTGGAATCTGCAAATTCGACTTTCATCCTTTCACAATACGACGAATCCACTATTTCGAACTAATGTAAGTTTGAATAGTATATTTGGATAAGGCACGAAACTTGGAATCATAGTCGACAACATACCTCTTCCCTTGCTCTATATTTAGAAATTCATCTTTTTTTTCTTGTCCCTTAAAGTTCAGGGAATATACTTCTCCATAAAGAAGTTAGAAAAAGTTATCCCACTCATAGGTGGTGCTTTTGTTGGTCAGTACTCAACATGAGACCTCTATCATATTTTTGATGTCTTCTTGAGAATGGTATGTCATGAACTCAACAAAAAAATTCTCTATTATATCCATCTTATGAAGCAACTCATGATAATTGACAAGAAAATCATAAGCATCTTTTGATTTAATATCCTTGAAGATCGAGAGTTTCAACTTTGAGATCTTAGTGAAGAGATCATGTTGGTCGCTAGTCGTCAAAGATCCGTGTTCAATGGAGAAAATATGTCTTTCTCCAGGGATGCATCCATACAAGGAGCTACAATAGCTGCATGTTGCTCTAGTTTTAACCATTGCAGAAGAGAGTGAAGAAGATCATATACCAATTGGTATCACCTAGATACCAATTGGATTCAAGTAATAACACAAAAGTAACTTAAAAAAAAGAGTTTTCCTAAGGTCCTATAGCCTCTCGAAGAATAGTAAAGGCATCCCCATACTATTCTGCAAGACTCTACTAGGCTTGTCCTTGTATGATGAGATCATTGAACCTAAAAATCTGATATCAAGTTTGTCACTACCCAAAATGGGTCGTAAGTTACACTCACACTTAACCTCCTAAGTGGGTGAACCAATGATACAAATCCCAACCTATATTAGCAGTTCAGTTTATAAATTACGATAATAATTGGAAGCTCAAACTTATAATACAAGGAATACCAAAAATCACTAAGTTTATTACATAGCGTTTTTCCAAAACCTGAAAGTCTTCACATCAAGGACATTTAATCTCAAATACTAAGTCTAAGAGTAACAACACCAAAATAGATAAAGAAAATTGTTTATATCCAAAACTAAGTACATCATGTCACAACTGATAGAATCCAACACGAGCTAGAAGGTTAGTTCACCCTAAAATCTAATATACCGATGATCGGATAGAGGTAAGGGTGAGTCAAAGTTGATGGAACACTCATTACACTCCACAAATTAAAAGAAAGAAAAATGTAAGTAGGGGTCAGTACGGGCAACATGTACTGTGTAGGTATCATCGGGCGACATAAAATAGAAATCAATATACACAAAGTAATAGCAAGAAATAAACTATAGCACTTAACAATGGAAACCAACAAGTAACAAGTATAAGTGGCAACACAATGAAACAAGTAGATAACCAGAAAATAATATCAAAATCACACATGAGGACTCAAGCCTCCACACCATGCTTCTTTTAGGAAATGGATTATTTGAGATTTAATATTAAATCATTTAATATGTTTTCCTTTATTATTATCATGTCAGAATGTGACACCCAATCTCATAATATTGTGTCGAAACGTGACACCCGATCCTATAATATCATGTCGGAACGTGACACCCGATCCCATAATATTCATGTCGAAATGTAACATCCAATCCAAATATATTATGCCGAAATGTCACACTCGATCCAAATATATTTAATTCATCATTCTTTATCATTATTTTTCACTTTATTAACAATATTTCATCAAGCCTTCTTTATTCAAGGCATAATTTTGATAAGGTAATTAAGTTCAAGATTATGAATTTTATGGTCTTGGGATTGTAGACCAATCACAACACATATCAATCATCCAAACGACAATAATTAAATACATTGAATAATTTAATACATCACTCAATGAATATCAATTACTATTAAGAATTTCTCTAACATACAGAATAAACCATAACTTACCTCAAATCAAAGAATCGATGTCAAACTAGCTAATCCACCAATGTTTTTCCTTTCTCCAATACATTGAAATATTTCAAATCTAGAAAATATGCAATCTCCAGAAGAATACGAATCAAATGACACCTATATTGCTATATTTATTTTTGGCTCAAAAATCAACTAAAAAAGTCACCCCGAGCCCTCGAATTTGAATCTGAAATTTTCTTTTACATTATATTTACCCATAAAAAAATAAACTCTTATGTAAAATTTTAGCTAAAAACAAATCGTTCTTCGACCCCAAATCAAAATTTTATTCTAAGAACCATAGGGCTATATTTTCTTAATTAAGCATAAATTGTACACGTTTTCACCCTAAAAATTTGTTCATAATCACATAAAAACTTAACAGAAAGGACGAGAAATTAACTTAAAAATTTGAGATAAAAATTCTAATTTTTCCTCTTGTTTTTTTATATTCCTTCCTGCGCCTTGTTTTTCCTTTTCTGTGTGTGTCGTTTCAGTTTTCTGCGTGTGATCTCTTCTCCTTTTCTTTTCTTTCAGATTGGGCATTCAACCTTTAGCTCTCTTTTATTTTATTTTTTTCTTTTTCTTTTCTATTTTGTTTTGTTATTTAATTATTTATTTATTTATTTTATGTACTAAAAGTGATAAATTCTATTAACCTATTTTTAATAAATATGAGATAAATAATAAAGGGTATTAACTAAATTATTACTTTTGTCCACCAACTAAAATTAATTATCTGAAATTATCCCTTAACTACATAATGAAAATTATTGAATAGTACAAAATGTCCTTCTAAATTCACGAGATAAATCTTTTATAACATACAAAACTCTATATCTCAAAATGACTTTACAGGTTGTTACATAAATATAAAAAAGTATATAGAATTTTTTTTATACCTTGTTCATAAAAGCAAAAGAAAATATTTATTTCTTATAATAAAAAAATAAATATGAACTTTGCTTATGTTCTTTGAGAACTACGCACACTGGATTCTCACCTTGATGAGATACGTAGGCAACCCTTCTTGGGTTCAGTGATTTTTATTCATAAAATAAAAAAAATAAAAAAACGAATTCTTATTAAAAAAACTGGTCCTTATTCAAAAAAATCAAATTCAAAAAGAAAGATTTTATTTCTTTATTCAAAAAGTAGAAACACGAAATTTTATTTATTTAAAAGGAAAAACAATTCACAAGAACTACGCACACTTAATTCTCACCTCGATAAACATACGTAAGCAATCTCCTCGGGTTAGGTGATTCTTATTTAAATAATAATAATAATGTTTTATCCAAAAAAAAAATAATCTTTATTCAAAAAAATAAATTGATCCTTGTTCAAGAAATTCAAAAAGAAGTATCTTATTTCTTTGTTCAGAAAAGAGAAAATAATTTTTTTCTTCATTCTTATTCATTTTTTTTTACCCTTCTTTAAAATAAAAATAATACAAATAAAAAGAAGTGTTTCTTGTCTTGATTGGTATCAACATATTTAGAAGTGCATAATAAATGTGTTAAACTATTTGGCATAGTAGAGTGGACCAACCTTTGTGACTCGTATGGATTCATATGATACTCTTGATTATACTTATGCCACACTTGAGATATTTTCTTGCTTAAAGTAAAGGCTAAAAAATTCAACCTCATTATTTCATGTGCATTGTGCGGTTTTAGATATAAAGTTCAATGACATGGCTTGTTGATGTAATACCCCACAACTCTATTCGTAGGATCCAAATTTTTTCGTCGTAAGTATATAAGCTTGAACCTAGCGATGCCTTACATGTACCTATATTTTAAAGTTCATTTCCCATATGCTTAAAGAATATTAGAAGTGTATTAGGGTCATAAGAGACCTCTAGTACATAGTCGAGTTGAAAACTTTTCTATCGATTGAGTTTTTCACATTAGGTTATACAGTCGGACAACTTTCTTTGACCCAGCTTGGCAAATCGCATCCCCGCACAACGACATGACCTACAAAATGAAAGATCTTTAAATTATTTTTCTAACTCCACTAATTTCACCTTATTTGAAGTTTGGAGTCAAAATTTATTATTGTTTTACTATAGACTACCAGAGTAGAGTTGAACTACGAAACCTACATACGAGCCGTGGTTTGACTTATGATTCATACTGTTAGCTCGTGGTAAAACTAGTACAAGTCCAGTTTTGAGTGTCAGACGTGAAAAACCAACCTATGGGTCATATAAGCACTTACGGGACATAGATTGGACTCGTGGAATCGATCTAGAGACCCCGAAATTTGCCAAAAGGCTTACAGATGGGTTCTATGGGCCGTGAAAAATTCTACAAGTCGTAGATTAACCCGTGGACGACTTTGACAACATTTGAAGAAGGGTTATTTTGGCCTTTTTTACCCTTTTAAAGCCTAAACTTGACAGTTTTACATCTATTTTATCCCCAAAACATAACTATTCAGCCTATTTACGCTCAAAACACCTTCTCCAACTTAAAGCAAGGTTTCAAGGGAGAAAAGGGTTAGGATTTGAAGGTAATCTTGTGAGTTCTTCCAAGATGTTCCAAGACTCAAAGTTTCAAGGTATGTAAGGCAAAACTAAAACATGAGATTGTTCTTCCATGTCCCCCTATTGATGGTAGTAGAGAGATTGTGAAAGTGTTGAGTCTTCATGCATGTTTTCTTTAGAGGTTTTCTCGTAAACTATACATTTCATGTATCTTTACATTCTTGATGATCATCATGAATTTATTTTACTGAATGAATATTTTTATACATTAGAAGCTTATGGCCCCTATTCAAATCTACGCCTAACCACATTCTCTTATTCTGTTCAAGCCAAATTCCAAACCCCAAACTGCTATTCCTAAGATGACCATATTTGTACAAAGCTAATCTCCAAAACTCAAGGTCTATACCTCCATAGGAACTTTCATTAAAAATCACTAGTCCTCTTCATTTCATCACTACTCTTACTCAAAACCCTTACCAAGAAGTCATCAATAGCCTATCATCATTACTCGCATAATAACAACCACACATTCAAGCCTATCACACTAACCACTTCAACCTTATCTAAGAATGGTCAAACCTACTTAACACCTCTACATTCATCATCGCATGAACTCTTACCTACACTTTAACCTGATCTTACCTATCTATTTCACATCATAAGATCTCGTCTCTTCCATCTTCCTTACCTCTATACTTATATAGAACAAGTACAACACCACTAGCATAATAAGGGTATATTTACTCCTCCCCATCTACTCTCACTTCTCAGTCTACTACTATTAACATCACTATCCGATCGGTAGGAACTCATCATCTCCCTCATTGGCGAAAGCCAACTCTATTATCTTTCCATTCAATGGTAAGTACAGTTCAACACTCGAGTTTTTTTTTTTTGAATTCTGCCATCAATAGTGTCATAACAAACCCAAGGTCAGTGTATTCCAAGGTAACCAGGATCAATCACCTTCAACTCAGATATACTATCGAGGCACTAAGGGCAAATCATAATTTAGAGCTTTACATAACTTGCACTAACCTTAATACATATCTTAAAACTCTTCTTACATAAAGATTTATTTTCAATTCACTATTTTCATCTAAGGGTCCTATACATGCACACTCGTAGCATCTCACTTGTTGCAAGTTGACATCTTAATTTCTGACACATGCTTTGTCAAGCCTGTTAAAGCAAATCTCCCAACTAGCACTATCACTCTCATAATGGCTATCGCTCTTCAGAATCAAAAGCCTAGTTTAGATCTATCACCTTGAAAGAACTTCATATCTTTCATTAAAATTAATAGAGGCATCCATGAGACCCAGTCTACGAGCTGTGATTCAATCTACAGACAAGGCACAGTAACCTATAATTAAATTTAGGTTACGAAACCTCCTAATTTTTGTTCATGTCTTCACATAGCACAATGACCTCTGGTTGAATTTATGGCATGAACCGTCCTAATTTTCGGTCATGTCTTCACAGGGCACAAGAACCCTTTGTTGTATTTAGGGAATGAAACCTCCCAATTTTTTGTCGTATCTTCACAAGGCACAATAACATGTGGTTGCATTTAGGGAACGAAACCTCCTAAGTTTTGTTCATGTCTTCACTGGGCACAATAATCCCTAGTTGCATTTATGGCACGAAGCCTCCTAATTTTTGTTCATGTGTTCACAATGCACAATTGCTCTTGGTTGCATTTATGGCGCGAAACCTAATAATATTCGCACAAGTATTCACACAGTACAATAACCCCTGGTTGTATTTAGGACAGGAACTCTCATAATTTTCATTCATGTCTTCAAAGGGCACAATAACCCTTAGTTGCATTTGGGGCACGAATCCTCTTAATTTTTGTTCATGTCTTCACAAGGCACAAGAACCCCTGGTTGCATTTAGGGCATGAACCCTCCTAATTTTTGTTCATATCTTCACAGGGCACAATAATCCTTAATCACATTTAAGGCATGAACCCTCCTAATTTTTGTTCATATCTTCATATGGCATAATGACTCCTATTTTCATTTTTGACAAAGCATAACATCTTATTTCATTCGAGATCATAATTTGTTTTTCTTTTCCCATTTTTCATTTTTATGTTGTAGATGATGTTCAATCTAAATAAAATAGCCCACAAAATTTCTTAGTACAAACTGGGGTAGAAAAAAATTGTTTCGTTTTTATTTAGCTTTTATGGCAGGCGAGTCTCTTTGTGATGATAAATTTGGAGATCAATAATGGAGTATCATTTTCTTTGATTAGAGAAGTGAAGAATGTCAATCGTTAAAGACATGAAGAGTCGGTTCGAACCCACGTAGCAACTTAACATGTCAAGGTTCAACTTCCCATCTTCAATTAAGGAAACAAACATTCAAAAATAGTCTGCTAACTTTCCTTGGGATGAGTGTCAACAACTAAATTCAGATTTTTAGTTCAAGCCTCAAACTCAAATTTTGAGATCAAGGTACCCGTCAGAAAAAGGTGAGGTGGTAACTGACGATGCAAAAAAAGGCTTGAAAGAAACAGAGAGTCAAGAAAAGTAGAATAGATAATATATATCTTTTATTGTTTCCTTTTAGTTTTATTATCTTCAATGTAACAATAGGAGCCATAAACCAGAATCTCGACGGAACAACACTTGACTCTCTAATCCATCGATTCATCTTTATACTCACTTGAACTACACTTGACCTGATTCTCCTATAACCCAAGATATGTAGGTTGTCGAAAGCCAGGGCTCGGTCACTCTTGCTTCTCTTTATTTTTCTACTTTTTAATAAATGGTTAGGCAAAAAATTAGGCACGTTCACATCTTTTCTTGAGAACTCTTCATGTCCCCACGCAAAGAGGGGCATTCTTTGAGCACCTAATTTTTGACAAAATTTAAGTTAGATACCTTTTTAGTACTTAAATATATTTTTTGAATTTAAATTAGTTATTTTAATTTTATCTTATTTATAGTAAGTTTATTTGAAATAATTTGAAAATTATAAAAATAAAGCCACATTTTAAGATAAACTTGTTTCAAAGAAAAATTAGTGGAAAAAATATGTTTTTTCTCTTTTAGTTGAGGTTTTGATAAATAAACTAGAATTTTCAAATTATAATTTTAAATTGGCTATTTAAATTTTTCCATATTTTGTTAGTTTAAAATAGTTAAATTTTTTTTATCCTTTTAAATATCATGTAAATATTTCAGTACATAAATAAATGAATTATATATATATATATATAAAATAAGTAAAGAAAAAAATAAAGCTAAAACAAACCTAAAACTATCACATAATACTAACACACAAAAGAAAAGAAAAGAAAAAGAAAACCCACACGTCTGCACACAAACACGCCACACCACATCGGCACATCCCCATATACACATTCCCCCACTCCTTCTTATTCTATTTTGGAACAAAAAAAACTCACATACACTCACAGAAAACACACAAACACACACACGAGAGAATCCCCAAAAAAAAAAAAAAACAAAATTTGCAACAACATACAAACAAAAATCATAAAAGCACACAACTATAAAAAAACAAAAGTTGAGTTCGAGGTTTGCTTTCGTGATTTTGAGTTCGTGATTCTGGATTATAATTTTTTTCTTCTCGTGAATTAATTTTCACAAAAGGTAACAATTTTAATATTTATTATATAATTTGATTTCATAATTATATAAGATGTGATTTTAATATTATAAGGTTATTCAATTCTCTGTGTGTTTAATTTTAATATTGTAATATAGTTTAACATTTGTGTTGTAAAATTTGGAGTAAAATGTGGTATAATATATAGTTGTTTCTTACTCACTTAAGATCCAATATTTTTTAATTCATTCTACTATGTCAAGCCGAGAGGTGACTCTGAATTATTATGAATTAAAGTTCTCAATTTACATAAGTTTGAGTTATTCATTGTGAACATAATTTACAATTAATTTAAGTAAATCATTGTTTATTAGCCAAATGCATTTCTTGATGCAATTTATTTTTTGCCGTCTAATGTATCTAATGTTACTTTCAAATTTGGTGCAAATACTAAAAATTGTATTTTTTTAAAAAAATATCTTTCTTAAAAAGAGGGGCTTTTATGAGATCATTAATTATGACATTATACTTTTGGTTTAATAACTTAAAATTATTTTTTAAATTTAAGCCTTTATTAAAAGATAGACCAACACGTGTCATTGTTTATTGGCTAAAGTTAGCTTAAGTTATTTATTTTATTATACTTCACTGAAAATTAATGTTTAGAATTGAAATAGTTTTGGGTTACTAAATTTAGTGTTTGAACTTAGAATTTTTTTATTTTGACAATGTTATTCTCTTCTTTTTGTATAATGAATTTTCTAAAAGACATGTTGATTTCGTGAATGAAAATAGGCAAACATTAGGATTTAAATAATATTAAACAAATGTTATTGAAAAATACAAACTAACAAATAATTTGTGGCAAGGTTGGAAAGCGCTGCTATCAATACACCACACACTGATAAAATAAGGAGTTTTAAAAGAGTTAAAAATAAATCAACGAAGGTGGGTAAATGACATTTTCTGTAAAACTCATAAGTGCAATATATTAAAAATTAAGTTAAGTCATAAACTAGTCAATATAGTGACCGTGCTAGAATCATGTGACTCGAGAGGTGCCTAATACCTTCCCCTCGACCAATAGAATTTCTTACCTGAATCTCGAATTAGCAAATCATAAAAATAAAGAATCAACTTTCTTTTGATTAGGGATTTAAATATGAAAACTTGGAAGACCAAAACTCAATTCCAAGTGGAGACTATGAATAATAAGTAATCCCTCCTCAAAATGTCACTTTAATTGGAAAAACTCTTTCTTTTGCAAAATCATTCGTTCTTTTTTAAAAAGAGGCTAGATGATGATGAAAAGATAGGGGGTGTGACGGAGAGGCCCTCGGTTAAAAGTTTCAACAACCCTATTTAGTCTGAAATAGCATCTCTGATAGAATAGTATAATCGAATTTTATTGGCAAGACCCGAATAAATTCTTAGGGTTCGACGGAAACTTGGGATTCTGATCACAAGTATTGGAGCAATATATACTTTCAGCTGCTCCTATGTAGCCCAGTCCAACTTCAACAAGGAGAAGGTCAATCCTGCGGAGTTGAACAGGCTTGTAGGCCTCGTTACGGAGGCTTGGTCGCCTCTATGACCTTGCTCCTGTGGAGCCTTGTCCTCTCCTATAAAGTTGTTGACTAACTGACTCTCTATATTAGTAGAGCTTTCCTCCACAGCTACAACATTACACTCGCGACAAGGGGCGAACCCACATAGTGCATCGTGGGTGCTCGAGCACCCATTGAACCCGACGTAAAATGTGGATTAGTATATTAAAAATACTGCTAAATTTATATAATTAATGAATAAGAACCCAATGAACAACTATTGGATTTAGCTTGTTGTTTAGAAAGTGGGTGTTGAAGCTTTAGTACCTCAAGGTCATGGGATCAATCCTCCTAAATGAAAATTTTTAATTGCAATTTTTCCCCTAATTCTACATTTCTAGTTTCTCTTTAACAATTTCTAAACCAAATGCGTATACAAATTTATAATTAAAAAATTATTTATTTGTTAGTTACAAAATATAAAAAAATCATTCGGTACATGTTCTAACTTTTTGAATTAATGCAAACCTTTTCTTTATGGAGTCACAAATTTTCTCATCCAAACTACATATAAAAAACTTAACTAGTAAATTTTATATATTTATAAAGTTGTTTAATTCACTATGTAAAAGATAAGATATTCACAAGTGTAAGCGATGTTATTTATTACTTATTTTAATTTTAAAATATGAAAAGTAATCAAGTAAATTATAATTTGTGACTCAAAATCTTCTTTTCTAATAGTAATATTAAACACAACGTTTTCATTAACTTTTTCACGATTGTGTTCAAATTAATTAGCCTTTCACTTATACTAATGAATAGTTGACTTTATGTTGAAAACAATTAAAGCATCCACTACCATCAGATCCTAGATCCGCAATTGTCTACAACATTGGGGTCGTTGGAGCGTGTCACGATTTGATTTCGGTCATGACACCGCCTGTTAGACCCCATCTACATGCAAGCCAATTATCCAATCCCATGTTACTTGTCCTAAATCACTAGTCACAAATACAATAGATGCAACAGAATAAAGCAACACAACCTACCCAGAACTTGGAAGTTAACTGTATAAAGCTACGATATACACACGCACACGCTCAGATATATATATACATAATAAATAAGTTATATAACCATGAATGCTCCTACATATACAAGCTACTACACTGTACAATGCTAATGTCTGAATGCAAAAGATGACCATCAAAAGGGAAGAGACTACTGAGTGTCTAGAGTTGTTGATGCTCTCCAATGTGTCTTGAAATTCTCATGAAATCACAACTCAACAATCATGGCCAGTACCCGGACCTACACCATGAGAAGATGCAGAAATGTTGGGGTGAGTATCTATAGTAGGCATAATCGGCTGACTGAGTGAAATATTGTACATATAGAAGACTCAAATATAGAGAACTATAGAAAATCTAGTAAATTGAAACTCAGATCAAGGAGTAAGCATGTCTAAAGAATCATTGAATCCCAACTGAACAAACCCAAGTGGTGTGCAATGATACCGACTGACGAAAACTAAGTAGGCCCATACCATAACTATCACCAGACAAAGTCATAATGTTGTACACGAGTGCAAGGCCCTAATGTATGACAACTGGGCCTTCTATAAGCCCAGGAGGTACACCCGTGCACAATCTCATTGACAAAATCATCATAAAACCCAAAAAAATCACCTCAGAATCCAACTCACAATATCACATGATCATGGGGTCAAGATATATGTGGGTGCAAGGCCCTAGTGTATATGCCTATACACCCCCTGAGCCTTGATAAGCCTAGAGGGTACACTTATGCACATTCAGGGCGTGTATAGGTGTGTGGATCCACGGGTAATCAATTGGGTCCTCGACCCAAAGTACCATATATCAATTGGGTTCTTAATCCACAGTACCAAATATCAACCGGGTCCTCAACCAAAAGTATCATAATGGTGGGATGAATCCCTAGTGGGAGAAAGAATCCCCCTAGCATAATCGATGGGGTCCAAAACCTGAATTATCAATCAATAGTGTCCTAGACCTAAAATATAGTTAATAGGGTCCCAAACCCAAGTATCACCAGGTGCTCAAAACTCAAAATCGACATCCGTTGCTTGGACATCTCAAAATGTGGCCACTAGGAATTGGATCGCAGGGAGAGTCACCCAGGATTCAGACTCTCGGGCATGGCCACCAGGTCTCAGAGCATGGGAAGTGTCATCTAGGACATGATATATAGGAACAATCACTCACTCGACCAGTCTATCCAGATCTGAACCTCTAAAGTCATATTGTGCCTCAAGATGAGAACCAAACAACCCAACCAAGCATAACCATCGCCTCTGTCAGACAAAACCAGGTAACCCCAGCCTTAGGTAAGACATGCCAACCCAAGGCAAATTACACCACAATCTGGTCAATCGCAAGTACTCAGAGTAACCATGGAAAATCACAGGTATATCATAAGTATCCAGAATAACCAAGCCTAGCAGAGTCATATCTAGACCAGAATAAGTCTATAGTATGGTTGTATAATAGGTACCCAAAACAAACTGGCCCATCAAGATCATATCTATACTAGAGTCAGTCCATAGTACGATATATAATCAACAAACAGTCTCACAGCCAGCATATCTCAGTAGCATCAGAATACACATTCATACAATAGGAGTTAAGCCAGAAGACATACCTATCACAGGGTATTATCCCATATCCAGCCTTTATCAGGCCTTTTCGTAGTTTAATAGTGCTAAAACTCAACTACTACAGTGATTACAGTTAGTACAGTTATCAATATAGTGCTTACTGTCTTACATCATCATATACGACACATATTTAGTATACCCCACCACATATAACACATACTCAACAACCTAACCTCTCAACTACTACATAGCATCAACACCTGACTACTCACATAGGTAAACAAGGGTCAAGATAGGTATCTATGCCAATCACGTAGCATGAGTTACATTTTAACTCCCAATAAGTCAATTCAACATTTAACAGTGTTAACAACCAACTAATATAAAATTTATAACTATTATAGAGGCTAAATAGTAATCACAATCTCCAACGGTCAAGTATAGGTTTTAGTAGAATTTAATCAAAAAATATATATTACGGATAATCAGAATCACAACAACATAATACAAGTTGCTATGTCAAAGAGCTCAGCAAGTCAACCCAACATTCAAATAGTAAAATATATGTATACAAGTAGCATTATTACTGGTCTTACCTGTATCATGCTCTAACTCATCCTTACATTCCTTATCAGAAGCATATACAATCCAAATAATATTAAAACCAGCTAACAGAATAGATGCAGGTATCACAAATTCCAAATGATAATCATAGTCTCAATATCATATACATACTTTACTCAGGTACCTCCAACAATAAACACGATCTCACTACACATTTCAACTCAGTCTAGAGGTAAGGAAAACCTAGCCTACCTGAAAGGTGGTCCCTCTCACTACTGATTAGACCACTGTAACGACCCAAAATTTTTTGAAACTTCTTATGGTTGATCTCGTATGATGTTATACTGGTAATGGTTGAATTTTTATAGCCGGGGGTTGAGTTAAAGTGGACGAATTCAAAACGGGCTATTTGGTGGCCTAGAGAGGTTGTTTGGGTAGTGTAATTTGAAGAATAATAACTTTTGGTACGGGATGAACTGAGTGAGATAATATATATAAAATTGAATATCTTTGATTTATCTTCTCAACGCAACTGGTTTCACTCAATTCAGAGCTTGTATGAGGACGTTATGGCCAAAATAGTGAGACTGCCCGTAATTGGAAGGACGCTAGAAATAGGTTCTGGAAATGGTCCAAGGACACGACCACGAACCATGTGAAGGTCCACGGTCCATGTGGGGGGTTTTTGGGGAGTTCCATTGGGCTCCAGGTGTCCAGGACCCTGGCCATGGAGCAAGTTAAGTCCCACAGACCACCCTATGGTCCGTGAGACTCCAAACGGATCGTGAAGGGGCCCGTCAAGTGGGGTAGTGTGCTGGATAAGGTGTGGGGATGGTATCCGGGACAAGTGTGGCTTCACAGACTAGTGCACGGTCCATGTGACGCCACACGGTCCGTAAGACCCTCCCGTGAAGTGATTCAGAAAGTCCCCGAGAGTTCAAGTCGAAGACGAAACCAAGGCAAGGCAAACGGTCCAGTACACGGACTGTGTACCACTGGACGGTCCCCTGAAGCCAACCATGTGGTACTGTGTTTTAGTTAATTGTCCATTTCATTAATGGTTAATTCGTAATTTAATTAATTCCTATGCCCCTTTTAGGCTTTCTAAGGTCCCCTAAACC
>JBCEWC010006024.1:0-23849 GCA_038996855.1 Solanum aculeatissimum | reverse complement strand
AGTTTATTATTTTTTGTAAAAATCAAAATATGTATTTGAAATTATTTTAAATATTCCATTTTTTCTATAATTTTGGGGTCAGAGCCACATGTCATTTTTTAATTAGATATTTTTTTTGTGTCATGGTGAGTGCAGCACACACTCTTCAATTTTTTTGTTGATTATTAAAAAGTGTCTAATAGGAACGACTTTTAAATAACTAAAAGTGTTCAATAAATACCAGTCCTAGTTGAGGTGTCTAAGTGAAACATGCAGACAAGTTTAAGTGTCTGTGGATGACTTAGTTTTGCAAAAAAAACAACATAGATCATTCTTTTTCAAACAGATCATAAAGGAAGGTGGGCCATTACTTTTTAAATAGAGAGAGTGCAAGATTTATTGATGAATAATATATTTATTACATATTTTAATATATTTATAATATGTTGTATCAGTTTCTTACCAAACAAACATAATACATTTTAAAACACTTATAATACATTTATACTGCATGCATAATTCACTTTTAATATAAGTATAAATTTATCATAATATTATTATATATTACTATAAATGATAATAAATAAAAAAATATCACTAAAATCAATGATTATTTTTAAAAAATACTCACAAAAATAATTTTTCCTTCAATATTTTTTAGTCCATTATAGATGAATGATATCCCTAAGATATCTTGATTCTTGATATCAATGATATGGACTAAAGTCCATAACTTGTTTACTTTTATTTGCACATTTTTTTTTTAAGGGGAGGGAGCAGGGAATAAAGTGAAAATTTGGGGAGGAAAATATAATGTCTCTCTCTAAACTTTCTTCTTGCCCTTAATTACAAAACACTATAATTTAAAATTGGCAAAAGAAATTGTGGATAACAACTGTATATCTCTTTTGATTGATCCACATCATTCTCTACGTCAGGCGCGTAGATAGTTATATTCATATACATAAAAAATGACAACAATGCAATATTAATCTTAGGCTTTATTTATAAAGTCTTTATTCCTTGATAATCAAAACCCAAAGATATGAAAATCCTTAGGAATGTTGATTAAATTTTTTGTCACTATGCTTTAAATAAAATAGTCTTTTCACTAATTTTATTAAAATTATTATTTAATAATATTAACTGCTAAAATCTATGGAAAAAAGTTATAAAATAATCATTACTATTTTTGTCAAATTATTATTTGATTATATTTAAAATTAAGGAGTTCTAAAATATATGATAAAAGAAAAATATATTTTTAAAAATTAATTATATGAGAAGAGGAAAATATAAGGTAAGAGATATTATGAGAATTAATAATTAAAGAATTCTAAAATATATAGCAAGAGAAAATATGTTTTAAAAAAAATATATGGTAAAAGAAAATTATTTCTGATAAGAAATATTAGGAGAATTAATAATCAAAGAATCCTAAAATATATCGTAATAGGAAAAAATTAAAAATTAAGGAATCCTAAAATATATGATAAGAGAAAATTATATGGTAGAATTCTAAGGTTTTCTCTCATCAAAATGTATGGAGTTTTTTATATTCTTAAAGTATTTGTTATTAGACAAGATCCAAAAAAATGATATTTTCTTTTACATTCTGTCATTTTTATTTTTAATTATTTTTGAAAATGTCATTCTCCATTAGTATTTTTTTATGTAATACTATTATTTATAATTTTCTTCTCAAACTATTATTTCATTTTCTTATAATTTTTAAAATTACGGAATCCTAAATTATATGGTAAGAGAAAAATATAGAGCATGAGATATTAGGTAGAATTATTAATTAAAGAGTTCGAAAATGTATAGTAAAATTAAAAATATTAAGGAGATTTTATGTGTCTCAACAAAGACATGATTGGTAAAAAGTTGCACTGGCTAGATTTGTTATCTTTTTTCTTTTACTTATGAAAGTTATTTATATTTTCAATACTTCATGATTAGTCAATCTTTATTTGCAGATTTTTTCGTCTAAGTTGATCGCCAAAAAACTCAACTATTTATTCATTTATGGAAGTGAACAATACTTTTTAAATTATTTGTAATAATAAGAGAATCAAAAGTTTTGTTTTTTAACTCTCAAGTACAATAGGATGAATCAGTTCGAGATTTTTTCCTTTATTATTTGAATAACAACTTATTAATTCAAAGTACTATTACTCTCAAAGAAGTTGAAAAACTAATCTTTTTATTATCATATTTCTAAAAAATCAAAGTGTCTATTTTTAAAATTATGTTATTTGACAATATTTTTTAAAGAATTGTGGGAAAAAGTGTATTTCAAAAAATATTTAATTAAATATATTTTTTCAAATTTACCTTTTTTAACAAAATACGATCATTTTGATCCCGAATAAAACAAATAGAACTATATAAATTATTTATAAAATATACTATTTACATTATATTTAAATTAAATATATGTTTATCCATTATTGTTCCATTTACTTTGAATTGTGTAGGTTAGGTATGAAAAAAATTATCTTGGTAGAGAGCGTTTTTCTCGAATGAGATCTGTCAAGTTTAAATTTGAATTAGTTAGATTTTAATGCGGAGTCTGAACATCAGACACACGTGCAGTACACATACATCAAACTAATTATAATAAAGATGTGAAAAGCTCTTCAACTAAGCTACACCAATATATATTGAAACCCATTATGTATATTATGTTATAAATCTAATTTTATTTTTTGTTTTCTCTTTAACTGATTGTAAGATTATTATATATATTTTTCATTAGAACCATCTCCATTCTAATTTTGGTATTCCATTTGATTTGAATACATCTATCTATTCATGTAAGAATGAAAACTTTGATTAGTCCACATATTCTCAAGCTAGTAATTTATTGAAGATATATTTCGGTTACAACTTGATAATTTGATAATAGTGATGATGATAGAAGCAAAATAGAATCACATACAAAGTTTCATGTGTTATTCATTGAATTCAAGAGATTAAAGAATAGAATGCTCATTCACGAGATTTAAAGATAATTTATAAATAAGATAAAAATTTATACACACTTGATGTTAAATTGATTAATTAATTATATTTTAAAGACAATCCAGTAGCTACTCCACTAAAAGCTATTAACAATGTCTGTCAAGGTAATTTTTCTTTATATAATAAATTTACTGAGTTGGATCGTATTACAAGGGAGAAGCAGGTATATTTAAAATTAAAGTGAAGTAGAAAATTAAGGTTAATTTAAGAAATTCATTAAATTAAGAGTATTTTTACTAAATTTAATAACGTCAAAATACACCTAGCACGAATAATATATTATAAAGAATAAAATAAATAAATAAAAAAAGCATATTTCATCCTTTTCCCAAGAAAGAAAGAATATGACCCTAAGCTTACAGCGGAGCCAATAATTTTTTCTAAGGTAAAGAAAGAACACTAGTGAATATTAGGGATTTGATAGATTCTCAACTCAATTTTGTATCAATGGAAAAATGAAATTCCTTTTATGTATAAAGGCAAAGCTGTCCACTTCCCGGTATTCCTTTTGAAACATAGAATCCAATCATTTCAAATTGTGCAATAATGCTACGACACTTGTATGGTCTTAAAAAGAAGGAATGAAGAATAATTGAATAAAAGCAAATTAAAATCCATTCTACCTACACCATTGGCACATTTTGCGAAATGAAATAATTTTGTATTACTAAACAGCTTGATTTTGCCTTTATGAATTAATGACAACAATTAAGAGTTTATACCATTCATAAAATTCAGTTTGATAATAATAGACATACCCTTTCTTTCACATAATTTTGATCATTTACCATAAAATGTGATGTCTAGTGTGTTAGATAATATGTTTGACATTTCATTTAGCCACCCAGAATAAACTAACTTATTTTATACTCCATAAACACTTGATCTATGCCAAAACTGTATTATGAGGACAAGTTATGAGTAACCTCTAGCTCCTAAAATTACTCCTTTTGTTTCGTTTTAATTGTCATGTTACTTTTTTCAAAGGTCAATTTTATTGAGTTTCAAAGTTAAATTAGATTACATTAATTAGATATTTTTTTAAATTAAAAGTTAGATATTAAAAACTATACAAAAAATATAATTTTTTCATACATCTTACAAAGTTCATATCGTTTGGCTTTCAAGAAAAAAAATATATTCTCTTCTAGTGACGGATCTAAAATTTTAAGATCGTGGGTGCTCCTTTCGCTACCATCACAATCATATTTAAGTACAGTAGCAAGAAATAGTAAACTACAATAAATACTACTATCTAAAAAAATTGGATGAGTTTTTTTTTTTGTTGGAAAAATGCTTTAGGAAAAATTAGCAAAACGAAAAGAGAGAGAGAAAAGAATAATCAACACAGGGAGAGAGAAAATCTGGGAATCGATCTTGGGACACTGTACAAAAACAAAAACTTATAAAATCAAGAGATAATTTTACATTTAGTTCATAATTTACCCTTTTGTGTCAAGTTTTTACTTTAAATTGGCACGATATAAGAATAGAAAAGATGTTTAGCAATGATTAGCACGGAAGTAAAGAGACTTTAACACAACTGTATGATGTTAGACATACAATTATATTCAGAGTAAAAGCCTTCAAATATAAACTTTGTAGAACTAGAAAAATTACAAGGTGAAAGCTCTTTAGCAAACTTTTTTCCTCCACAAAAATTAATGCAAATGTTCTTTTGGTCAATAAATCAGTTAGGATTATGTCTTTTTAGTAGTTGAAATAAGAACGACGGAATATGTACATGTATAGAAATGTGTAATCTTTTCTAAACAGCCACATCAATGATCATAATGAATCACACATACAGTTTGAATCCCTCAAAAAGATTTCGACTCCACCGCCGTAAATAAGCCATTAGTACACGTGTTCCTTGGAGTAAATAATGTCGCAATATCAAAGTTGTTTTCGCATCTAAATGAGGGGTATATTTTGCAAAGAAAATAGCATATTCCAAAGTGATGACGTAAATTACTCATTAAAATATCGGGCCTGTTCAACTACAGGCTTCGGTGGTGCGCCTCATCCTGCAAATGTGGACCCTCACAATAATCACCGTGTGATATATATACCACAGATTAAAAATATCGGAATCAAGCAGGGCCCACAAGAGAGACAAGATACATTTCACGCAGACCACATCGGTCAAAAGTCGATCGCATCTTTATCGGCCAAAAGAAAACCAACAGGATAATGACTTAAATAGAAGAGTAAATTGGATATTAGCAGGAAATCTATTATATTATTTAATTGTAGTCTTAAGATTAACCATAAACTGGTAGCAGCAGTTACGGTTAAACCCTAGAACCCGACCCGACCCAAGCAAGCAGTAAAGATAGGTTGAAATTAAAAACAAAGCCTAAAACGGCGACTCAAATATAGAAAATACTGATAAAACTAGATCATCATCAACGTCCATAACATCATCATCAGATCTAGAGTTGACCGCAGTCGGCAACCACCACGGGCTTGGAGCACCTCCCGGAGCTTGATCCAACAGCCTCCACCTTCTTAATCACATCCAGTCCCTCAACAACTTGTCCAAACACCACGTGCTTGCCGTCCAGCCACTCAGTCTTAGCGGTGCAGATGAAAAACTGAGAACCGTTGGTTCCAGGTCCAGCATTAGCCATGGACAGGATTCCAGGACCGGTGTGCTTCTTCTTGAAGTTCTCGTCGGCGAATTTGGCGCCGTAGATCGATTCTCCTCCGGTACCGTTTCCGGCGGTGAAGTCACCTCCTTGACACATGAACCCTGGGATCACACGGTGGAAGGTTGAGCCCTTGTAGTGCAAGGGCTTACCTTGCCTTCCAACACCTTTCTCACCGGTACAGAGAGCTCGGAAGTTCTCAGCGGTTTTGGGAGTGGTATCGGCGAAGAGCTCCATCACCACGCGGCCGGCCGCTGTACCGCCGATGCTAAGGTCAAAGAAAACCTTTGGATTTGCCATTTCTCTCTAGACTAAATATTTCTCACACTTACAATAAGGTACGATCTGTGCTTAGGGTTTAAGCGAAACGGAATATTATATAGGAAGCTGTGAAAGCGGATAATTTATGGAGAGATAATCACCACCGTTCGATGGGACAGGTGTCTGGATCTTGGAGAGTCTGAAAGAGAGAGGTCTTGAGTTAAATGCCACCGTGGTTGGTGAAAAGTTAACCATAGTTAGTTAGAGATATGGCTAATCACGTGATACATGTCACTGATGCCAATGGGCCGTTTTAAAGGTCACAATATCTACAAGTCCATTTCTAAGCCCAAATATTTTATTGGGCTTTATGTGTACAGGCCTAAGAGAATCCAACAGTCGCACTCTGGCTTCCCTTCAATCCAATCGATTCTGGTAAAGTTTCTTTTTTTAATAAAAAATATTATCTGATTATACTCTTTTATTTACTATATTTTTTATTAAATCCTAATTTGTTGATAATTTTTGTATTCAAAATTGAATTATTATATTTTGATTATTGAATTAATATATTCGTATTGCCATATTTTTAAGAAACTTTTGTAAATTAAAAAAAAAAAACTAATTCAAAGTAGCCTTTCTTTATTTACCTTTTTCCTCCCTTTTTAATTTGTGGTTGAATTTCATGCTTCTCTACTTTATCATTTCTTTTTCTGACATACTTTGAATTACTTTTTTTTAGTTGAATTTATATCGAAAATAAACTCTTTTATCTCGAAATTGATCATTATATTTTCTCGCCAATTATAAAAAATTTAAAACTTTGAGTTTACTGAGGCATTGGCTTAAAATGTACTCGTCTAAGATTATAACCGGACAGATTGAATGGAATTAATTACGTACTCGTCTAAGATTATAATTCATTCCGAAGAAAATGAATTATTATCTGTTAATTGTTTAATTATGGATTGGTAATCATAGGAAGTTTGATTGTTTTAGCTACACAAGTATATAGCATTTATAATGGCATATGTCGGTAGCTACATAATTAATTTAGTCTCTATCGCAACCGAAAATTAGCATTTAAGCCAACAATGATTATGATAAAGATTGATGGAATGTGTCATCTCTATCAATCGCCAATGATCACTGAAAATTATACTATTATGGATTATTATAATCTAATAAGTATCCTAATACTGACATTATCAACTTTATAGCATTATAAAAGAACAGGATCAAAACAGTTTGCAGAGGACTAGTATGAGTAACAAAGACTAATATGGTGTATAAAGAAAGGATCAGTACAAGTTTACGTGAATAAGAAAACCCAACATTGTATCAAACAAGAGCTGAGTAGTACAAGTTTCCATGAATGAGAAAAAAACAGTAACATGACGAGAAGATTAAAAAGATCTGGTCTTGAACGTATACACAATACACTAGCATACAATGATTATTCACCGACCATGATTCACTTGAAGATGTACAAACATTTGGATGAACAGTCAACTAAACATAACCAACACAGTGAGATTAACTCTCCACCCCCATTAACTTTCCTATTTCTCTGATCTTTTCATTTGACATTCTCAAGCACTATATCGCTTGAATATTCTGGCGATTGATTTTATTTCATAAATAGTAAATAATTTTCATGGCTTCAAAACGGAAAAAAGATAAAAGCCCTACATGCACCCAAAGGAACTCTTCAATTAAATGTTTTGGTCTATGGGTGAGGAACCTTAGGAGGAAGTGGGGGGAAGATTGGATGGTGGAATGGAGGAATTTTAGGGAAAGGTGGAAGTGGTGGGCATGGCTTTTTGTAAAATGGTGGCTTGTAAATTGGAACAGGTGGTGGCAGTGGTTTTACTACTGGTGGCGCGTAAACTGGAACTGGAGGAGGAAGTGGTTTCACTACTGGTGGCTCGTAAACTGGAACTGGAGGAGGAAGTGGTTTCACTATTGGTGGCAGGGGTATATGATGGTGGATTGGAGGTAGAAGTGGTGGACATGGCTTTTTGTAAATTGGAACTGGAGGAGGAAGTGGCTTTACTACTGGTGGTTCTGGTTTGGGCTTGGGTTTGTAAGTTGGAACTTTAGGGGGGCATGGCTTTTTAACTGGAGGAGGCTTTGGTTTTGGAACTTTAGGGGGGCATGGCTTTTTAACTGGAGGAGGCTTTGGTTTTGGAACTGGAACTGAAGGGGGACATGGCTTTTTAACTGGAGGCTCTGGTTTGGGCTTAGGCTTTACGACCGGTGGCTCTGGTTTGGGCTTGTACACGGGAACGGGAGGAGGAAGTGGTTTTATTACTGGTGGCTTTGGTGTTGGGTTGTAAACGGGAACCGGAGGAGGAAGTGGCTTTACCACTGGTGGCTCTGGTGTGGGCTTTGGTGTTGGGTTGTAAACGGGAACCGGAGGAGGAAGTGGCTTTACCACTGGTGGCTCTGGTGTGGGCTTCGGTGTTGGGTTGTAAACTGGAGCTGGAGGGGGACATGGCTTTTTGAAAATGGGGGGAAGAGGGAAAGGGTGGCCCCAGTGATTCAATGGTGGCCAACTAGGGAACTTCTTCATCCAAGGATGACCTTTTGGGATAGGTGGCAACTGTGGCAATGGTGGGTACTTGAAGTAAGGCCACAAGAAAGCAGAAGTGCACAAGGGTGTTGAGAACTTAAGATTTCCAGCTGGTTTCAATGTGTGTTTTCCATCAGTTTTGATGGTCACAATCTTGGAGGATTCGATGCCATTGTGTGCTGGACATGGTGCAGCTGATGCACTGTGTAATTGTGCATAGCATTCCTCTGTCAGCTTGCCATCTTTCATCATCTCCTTAGGAAGTGACACTTCAAACTTGCCATCTTTGTCAAGCTCTCCTTCACCCCTTGTTTTGATTTCTCCATTCTCAAGCTTGCAGTCAATGCTTACATGAAGTCCTGAAACCAATAATATAACATTGTTATGGAAATCTGCTAAAGAAATTTTTAGACACGTTGAGAAAATGAACCTTGAACCTAACTTAGTCAAAAGCTAGCTCAAAAAGTGAGGATCTTTCAAAAACATATAAAAGGCAATAGCCTTTTCTTCAACCAGTGTGTGACGTTATATTCTTGCATGCTCAAGACCAGACATCAGGAGCATGAACAGGAAAATGTGTGATCCATTATGCTTAACTCAACTCCATCATATAACCGTTAACTGTAACAGTTAACAAGACATGCATTCAAATTAAATTAGAAAGAACCTGAGAGAGCATGGATGGTGTTTATGTTATTCTCCTTGCAATCAGCACATTCTCCAAAACCAACCACCTTTATTGTCTTGACATCAGCAATGCAGAAACTAGAGAGTAGTAAAGCCAAGGACAGTCCCAAAAGGACTCTGCCACACAGGGACTGAATCCCCATTCTGTACCTAAAAAATAAACGTAAATTCTGAATGTTATTCTTGAATGTGTTTGTCTCAACTGAATAAAGGGTATATTTATAGTACTCTTATAACTTACAAGAAGTAAAGAAAAGTTAAAGTGTTTATGACTGTCTCACCGGTACACAGTTAAGGTCCTCACATGAGATTAGGTCCCATGGTCTTGATTTTTAATGAATGACAGAAAGATTATAAAATTGAAAGGTGATTTTTATAAAAAAAAATAAAAAAATTCAGGAATGGGTGGTCACAGACATAAGGTAGCTGTTTGATAAACGCCATTATCATCATTCAATGAGGTCTCCAACTGTATGCCAAGATCCCTTTTCTATCTGTTAACCTACTTTGTTAGCTCTCATTTATATCACTTATTTTACTGAAAATCCTCACTTATATGTGAAACTTTGACTACTTTTTGAACTAACTGTCAATAATGGTATGATTGCCAGTCTTTGTACTAAATTTTTTATTTAGTTTTAAATAGAGACTAAGGGGCAGGTAAATGTTAGCATTTATAGCAAGTGACAAAAACATGTTCTCTCAATCATCACGTGAATTATTTGACATTTATCAACTAACTTCTACTGCGGCAAATTATACAACAAAAATTATTGCAGTAATCATGAAGAAGGGAAATCCATGATTATTCATGTATTATTGCATCCTAGATTACTTCTACCATAGCTGCATCCTCTTCCTACACTCCAATTACATTCAAGATTGCAGCTTTTGCATTGGTTAGTTGAGTCACGTCAGAGTGAGTTACAGTTTCACATTAGTTCTGGTTTGTAGGTGTCATGTCTTTACAAGTCATATTGATCCAAAATTACATTATGCATTTGTAAATCTTTTTCAATGTATAGAATCTCATTAACAGAAGGAAGGTTTGTTAAGTGTGCAAATAAAATTTTACATCGATAGTCGAACAGTTTGAGAAGCTACATATAAGTTATAGAAATATTCTTGATAATGTGAATTATTTTCAAGAAAACCATATTAAAAGCATCTTTGTGTTGCTTTAGTGTAATAATCAGGGTTAAATATAAGGGAAAATTACATATATATATATATAAAAAAGTAAAATGTTTACAAAAAAAAGTAGCCCATGTTTTATTTACATAAAAAATAACCCAAAATCATCGAAATCAATATGGTTTGTCAAAAGTTATAGAAAGTATACACTTCTATACAATGTATATTACTTATACATTGGCTATACACAAAATATACATTATGATACACAAATATACACTAACTATATATGTTTATACAACAAGGATTATTTTTTTTTATAATTTTTTAAGTTTAGTGTCTCTCAATATAATTTAGCTAAATATAATGTAAGCTCTTATTTGTTAATTATACATGATTACCCCCTTTTATGGTTTTTAAAAAGACACGTTATCTCACCCTTCTATGTGGAAACAAATGGGGTCGATTTCATAAATAATCATGCAACTATGTTAACCCCCTCCAGATTTTCTTGTAAAATATTTTCTACGTTGATTTAAAGTATTTTATTAATTTTTGACAAATTAAGGTAGAATAATTTTTTTTTCTTAGTATCCTCAATTTACTAAAATTGAGTTAATTTTTTGAAAAATGTAATGAGTAAATATGTCTGAGATCCTATTAATTAAAATGATAAATTTATTATATTAATAGATATGACAAGTAATAATTATCTAAATGATTATATGAGAAATTAAGTCAAAACAAAATGGTGACATTTGAGAAGCTCATAAAAAGAAATTGTTGGACAACAGAATTGACAAAGAATATCAGTAATTTGTTTGTTATCCCTTAAAAGAAAAATTTTGAATTATTTTTCTAAAAAAATAAATATAGCAAAAAGAAGAAAATGGCTGTCCTTTGTTTATCCCTCCAAATTAAATCCCAGCTCTACCGCGTGGCGGCTTCTTCCCCTGTCTATTTCTGACACGCAATCTCTGCAGAAAATGTTACTTTCATAAATTTGACTTTTCAGCTCAGTTTTTTGTTCTTTTATTGACTTACGTACGATTAATAAAATTTATTTTCAATTATATGACTTTCATTTCTACCCCATCTTAAAATGATTAAACAAGTTGATTCCAGTTCACAGTCGAATGGTTCAAAAAATTTCATATTTCTAGCAATTTTGCACATTGAATGCCAATAGCTTGATGGCACTGGGATGGGTTGTCTCTCTTCATCATTAATCAAATATCCTAATTTTGAGTTCTTAATATGAAAAGAGTGAGCGAATTACTTGTCACTAAATAGAAAATCCAAGAAAGAATTAGCGTGATTGTCATTTTTGTCCCACAGGCTCTTTCCTACTCTATGTTAGTGGTGGATCCATAACATGTGAGTTCACATGAATCTCTAGATCATGTATATATAATTACTAAATTTTGGATTATAAATTTAGTTATTATTGTGTATTAACTTAAAATTTATGTCTAGAGTCCACCATTATCTCTATTAACTTGGTGAAAAAAAGAAAAAGAAGTGATTAGACTTTCTCAAAATCGAGCAAGCACCATTTGTACGTACAGTATGCTGTCAATATTAATTCCAATGTACCAAATAAAACATAAATGCAAGGCATAACCCAACAGCAACAACATAGTAAAATCATTTGCGACTGTTCATGGTAAATATTTTCAGATGAGAGTAAAGATATCATGGGGTGAGAAATATCTGCATTAGCACAACTATTCTCCTAGTTTTTGTCAATGAAAAGGAAATTTCTTCAGTATATTTCCCTTCTCTCCTGCCAAAAAGAGGAAGGAAAATGATATCTCACGGTAAGCAATTAGTTTTGTGAGGATCCACAATTAATGGTAGCTTTATTTATTATCAGTAGCATGTGATGATTAATTGCAGCTACTATTTTAGAGCAACAAACAATGTGGATACGAGACTTCCAGCAGGCCATAAAATAAAATATCTTATAATAAAATCTTTTGCTTCTTCACCAATCTCCTAAATGTCATAATAATGAAGCAGGGCTTGGTGATCTGTATATTGATGTGATGTGCTTTCATCTAAGTTAAGTGTTCACATTCCCACGGTCCAACTCACCGCTGTTTTTGTTAGGTTTTATTACCACAAGACAATCAAATTAAAGATGACAGTACAAACTGAAGAAAGGGCAGTCCAATGCACAAAACATCCCATATTAATAGGGGCCAAGGATCGGACACACCCCAAGGGGTGTGATGTTAGACAGATCAATCAAACTCAATGAGACAAAAAGCAGGTAAAATCGTTGTACGGGAAAAATGAGGGTCTAAATTTGACAAAATTGTTTCTTTGCATCCTTGATACCCAGTTAGTTCGTTGACAGTAAAAATTGGAAGCTAATAAGTTATACCTCATGCTACAACAGTGAATCAGGTCTAACAATTCTAATTTAAAACCTCATATTTTGGAGATCACGTAAAGTCCAAGCCGAACTCAGGATTGTGGACTTATCATACTGCTTCATACAGCCAAATCTAGCGGCTTCAGGCCATTCACTTCTTCTTCTTTGACTTGTTGGCCTGTGACTGAGTATATGCAGTTCCCTTGAAAAACAGAACAGGAAGTTAGTCGGCGGATTCTTCAAACCCAAGTTCAAAATTAAAAAGCATTGATGATTTGAAGACAAGATTGCCAAAACATTTCCAGATTATACTCCTAACATTATCATAGAACACAAACCTGCAACCATTCGTCTGTGGATGCATCAGTTGTTGCAGTTCCAACTTCAACCTTTGCCTTTGGTGCTCTCTTAGTTTTCTACACACATCCAAAAACGAATAGAGAATGATTCAGAAGGAAATAAAAGCACAGAAATTCATATGCTTAAACCCCCTAATGTGTTTATTGCTGAAAAAAAATATTAAAGATATTTTATACAGCAAAAGCGCACTAAGTTGCACTAAAAGACAGGTATTTTTATAAGGTCCAGCTCTTCAGCAAATCTTTTTTTTTAATGACAAGGGAAACCTGCAGCTTCTACCCTTTGGGCGTGCACAGGGTAAAAATCCCGCTCCTATGCAATATCTCGCAAACCTCTCAGCATCACTAGGCATATCAGCTCTCATTCACTTTTAGAAGTAGATTTCAGGTCCTTTGACATAAGACATGTAAAGAGGATAGTGATGCAAGATATTAAAAAATACCCCCAGATACTAACAACTTGTCGCCCCTCATACATGCCCGACAGGCATTTTACGAAATAAATGAGGTTCTTGAAATACATTTTCCCGTCTTACAAGGAACATAGGTAAGCATACACACCTTTGAGAGATTTTGTATCTGACCACGGATCCAGAACCCAAGAAGACCAATGAGGGCTACTCCAAGACAAAACAAGAAAACAGACTCAACACTGAGAAGACCACCAGGTTCAGTCACTTCAATAGTCCCATTGTAGAAAACGTTTTGATAAGCATTCTGGTCTATCTCATAAATAATTGTGCCAACGAGATCAAAACTTCCAGGCTGAAACATGGTAGAACAATGTAATCAGTTCAGAGAAGAAACTGTGAGAATTACATGAAAGCATATCATATGAAAATAAGCTGGACAATTTTTTTTGTTAATTGATGAAAGAAAATGGTAACAATGCTGTGTAAACAAACCTGCATAAATTTGCTGACAGCAAATATATATGGAAAGGTAGCCTGGGCTGAAGGAGGAACTGTTGCGTTGTTAAAAGCCTAGTAAATGAACACACACAATTAGCCAATTATCATATCCTAAGCACAGTAAAAAAAGCATGAAATATTGAACAGATGTTTGAACAAACACGTAATGCACAGAAAAAATAACGATGACAACAATGACAACAACAAAAACAACAACAAGAAAGTAAAACTGATAATAATAGTGGCAGCAAATAATAAGGATAATGATAATATTTTTTTTAAAAAAAAAAAGTTCCAGAAAATGCCAGTAAAGATATCAGTTATTAAAAGCAGGAAAACATCCCACGGCAATATTTCTTAAGCAATTGGCACATGTGATCACCAATTCTCATGACTGAGTATACCTTAAAGTAAACCAATACCATGAACCCTTGTTATATCACAAATTGCATATCAACAAAAGCCAGAACGATAATGATAACAATAACAACACCATAACAGCAACAATTACAATAAAAAAAAATCATTAAATTGCAAGAGCACTGACAATAACAAAAATAAGACTAAAGTTCCACCAGAAGGCCATCATAGATAGTGGAGATAGAAAGCAGAAAGAACAGCTTCTGGGAATATTACTTGAGCAAGCTACATGTGATTACTTGTTGCCCAATTGAATCTCTACTTGTAACATAAAATGTTGGCCCTCACCCTAAGGTGCCTAATTGAAAACGATTTTTAAGAAAATTAAACTTTAATGGAAGCCATATCCTCAAATATTGTCCTTTTATTCTGCCTGCTCTTTCTTTTACATCATCAACAATATTACGTAATTATTTTCACAACCTGGCCAACTTCTTGTTTTCATTGTCTGGCCAATTCCTTGTGCATCAACTTTGGTGAGAAAGTAGGAAATACGACTTCAAATTGGAGATTTACATCACTGCTTCATCACATCTAAAATAGAAACCATTCGCCTGACCAATTCAAAATCTTTAACTTTAAGTGAATTCATGTTTAAGAGTTCTCATAAATCATAATACTTAGCATATTCAAGCACTGGATGCCCTTGTACTAAATTAATAGTTCAAGTTTTCTTTTCTGTTAATGAAAATAATTGAACTATGTCATTCCAAAATAGTTGATTGATCACAATACTTCAAAAAATATTAAATTCCAGAAGCTATAACTCTATCTTTGGACCAGATATTTGGAACCTTGTGAAGATCATCACTCAACATAAACACAACTCTCAAATGGAACCATATGATTACAAGTCCAAAGCTTGACTTTCTTGACATTAATACACTCTATTTTATTTATTTATTTATTTGGGGGGAGGGGGGGAAGGGTCGGGGAGCTTATAGCTACACAGCTAATTGCCAGTGCAGCTTGAGCTCAGTTCCTTCCCCTTTTTTCCCCAGGTGATAAGTCACAAGTTTAACAGAAGGGCTCACATTCTTAGCAACTGTTGACTCCAACTCTCTATTGAGAAGAGAAAAAAAGCCGAGAACAAAAATGAATGACAACTCATCTCTGTCTACCTTGAGAAAACAGGCAACTTAACACAGATCTAACTAAAAAAATTATCAGTAAGACTGGTTTTACAATCTCTGAATTGCAGACCATCAAAAACTAAGAATGAAGAAATAAGAAAATTGATAATTTTAACTTTAGAAGTGTGCTCGAAGAAAAATTTAAACAAAGTTCCATTTCAGGAGCTTGCTTAAATTTTATGATGTGCATAAAAATAAGCTGTGTGCAGAAGCTTTTAGTGACTTTTTATCTTAAAAGGCGTTTTTAACATTTAAAATAAATTCAAAATGCTTCAGTTTAAGGAGTACTACGCAAATTTCCTCGGAATTCAGAATCTTGCAGAAGCTATAGGTCGCAATGATTGAGTTAAAACACCTTATTGCTTTTGAGCTGATGCTGAAGTTTAAGCTAAGCTCAATTTATTTACAATGCAAGGCACATAGCTCAACTGTTAGTTGATTTTGGAATCTCCTACAGAATATAATTCATTTAAGATCTTTTGAATGCTCAAAGTAGTTGAGTTCATTGTATGTTAATACAGAGAGGTTCCATGTAAAAAATGGTATTCTTTTGCTCTTTGAAAAAAATGCTAAAGCAATTTCATATCTGTTAAGACTGATCTTCTCTTTCCCATCTTTGTGATCAACGTTAAATGACCAGCAACTTAAAAAAGGAAAGGCCGGACCTTATTGATTCTGAATCTAACAAACAAATTGACAAGAGAGAACATAAATATATGTTCAGCTCATTAGCTAAAAACAGAAGGAAAAAAGGGGCATTTCTAAATAACTTTTGTGAAATATAGCTCTGCTGAAAGCAAATGCAATGAAACTTGAACTGAATAACAGAAAGTCAGAAACTATCAAGTGCAAACATGATTCATATCATTGAATATCTTCACGTAACATTGAAAATATTATCACCAAAATTTAAAACTAGGTAAATACAAAACAATACAAAAACCCCAGCTTAAAGACACTAACAACTAAAGATACAAGAGAAAGGAAACACATTTCAGATCACAAAAATTTGAAAATACTAGATAGAAACTTAAAAAACCAAATAAAAGCTAAATAATCTAGTCAACAGAAAACAAAAGCCATTTTGTTAAGTTCAGTCAACATATTTCACCAAAAAACTTAGGAAGCAAGCAGCATAAAGCGTGACTAATAGGAAAGGAAGTAAGCCACAATCACCTGAACAGAAAGATTTTGAACCAAATAGCGATGATCAAAAGGAAGGTGAACACTGGCTTGGATGGCAAGGATATTCAGATGTGCTTCCCCTGTTTTCAGAATCCAAATTAGTAAATAAATCCATTAGAGCAGATAAAGAAAGATAAACATTACTACTGAAGATTTCACTAAATGGGCAAAAGAGAAAGAAAATAAACAATTACCATCATTTTTCATGCCAACTAACAGCTCGCTCTCCTCGCCAGCTGCCACTACTGCATAGGCAACGAAAGACATGATTTAAAAGATGCAAGCCATTAACATCTACCACTTCCAAAGCAAAATTAGGTAAAAATAATAAAGATAAGAGTACAACACCCATTTTGAACTTCTTACCTTTAGAAGGGTTTTTAGGGAAAACACAAACTGTTTCAACCCCAGCTGCAGGAGTGTAACTCTCACTGCTAAAATCTTGGACATCCTCGCCAACAATTCCAAGATCCCCTCCTTCCTCAGTACCCTCAACCACTTCTGCTGCAGGGTCGGATTGACCTCTAGCAACTAAAAAGAAAAGATCAGCACCAAAAGAAACCATAATGAACTTTACAAAATACAACAATAACAACACAAAGAATAACAACTACTATGCCTCAGTTCAAAACTATTTAAGGCCAACTATACAAATCGGCAACATACATTTTGCTCAAAATAACCTTTACAAAATTATCAACACTACAAAATCAACATTATAAACACATCAGAAGGCACAATAAGTATAAATATAAAGATCTAGCTAAATCGAAAGAGTGAACAACTCTATCAGGGAACAGGCAATGCATGCAACAACAGCTCTTTTCCAAGTCATTACATGAAACGAAATGACGAGAAGTTATGATAAGTTAAAGACAATTAGTTTGACTAACCAAAACTAGCAAAAAGAAAATCCATAAATTAAAAGTCAACTTTCAATTCTAGTGCTTACCATTTCCAAATGGAGAGGACGTCAAGCATAAAATTTAATAATATTCCAGATTTACTTGAGCAATCAATATCATATCGAGAAATTAATTCGTAAACAAAAAATACAAAATTATTCTAGAGTGAACCCCTTAACTAACATTAAATAGTCAAACATCGATTTCATCGAAGAGAATCTCAATTACGAAGATCAAAGAAACATAGTACATTAAATAAAACTTAAAACATAAAAATTATTCATGAAAATCGTACATGAGAATGCAAATGGAAACAATCAAACTAGCCGAAGATGAGGGATTTGAGTAAGGAAATGAACAAGCAAGGGGATCTGCGATCTGAGAAGCAAACCTTGAAGAAATGATGAAGAGAAGAGGAGAAGAGCCAACAGACAGAAAACCCTAATTTCCATTTTTGAGCGTTAGAGAGAGGAGGATGGTATACACCAACAAAGACTAAGATGAGAGCAAAACAGAAATCAGAGAAGAACAACTGGTCTCAATTTTTGTTTTTTGTTTTTTTTTTCTCTTTTCTTTCTTCGGCAAACAAGAGATTTATTAGGCCCAAATCTGAAGTAATTGTTACTTTGGGCTCGAAAGAAGAAAGAATTACTAACTACTACTCATAGAGAAAACTAAAATCAGTACTTCTCTCACAAGATTTTGGTAATTAATGGTTTTCCATAATACTTCTTCCGTCCCATTTTAACTGAATTTATTAGGTAATGTACCATATTAAGAAAAATATTCAAAGATAAAATTTAAATTATACTTTCCAATATTGCCTTTTGTGATGTCATAAATGTCTAGTGTAATTTATCTCTTAGAAAATACTCCTTCCGTCCATCTTTACTTGACCCCTGTACTATTTCAGGATGTCCAACAATACTTGTCCAATTTATGACATCAAGAGATAATTTTACACTTAGTTCCTAATTTACCCTTGTCATTAATTATAGTTATTTCTCTATTACATTTTTCAATATATTGTATTAATTATATTTAAAGGGTGATTTGGTAAAATTACCCCTATCATTTACTACTTCTTAATCTCTGTGTCAAGTCAATAGGGGCCAAGTAAAGTTGGACAGAGAGTACAAAACTTCAATAAATGAAAATGATTAAACATTCATCTTGAACTTTGAACAACTCAACTATTTTAAACATTGAAAAAAGACTCAAAAATTCAATTAATTTAAAATGGAGGAAGTACTATATTATGTGCAGTGTCAATATAAACAATTCAATAACTTGATATTATAGGTAATTGATCTATTTTTTTTCAATTTACCATATCATATTTATCACGAAAATGATAAGTCAATTTTAATATGATCCTCCATACTTCCTCTATTTCAATTTATATGACTTAATTTTTGTTAGTCGATCTAAAAAAAAAGGACACAATTTTATATGCAATAACAATTTAACTTTAAACTAGTGAAATGAATCATAATCACACAAACATATATTGGATCATAAGTGTCATCTCATTATCATCTTTTTCATTGCAAGAAAGACTTTTACGACTATAAATAGTGGTGATCTTCATTTCTTTTGGATATACAACATAAGAGAAAAAAAATCTAGAGTGCATAGAGTTTATCAAAAAGAGAGTTCTTATTAGTTGAAGGGAGGTTTTTTTTTTTGTGAAGTTTGAGACTCAACTCTTATCCAGAGTTTGTTGAGTTAAACTTTGTGATTAGATTGTTATATCATGGAATGGACAAGTCAAGAAGAGTATTGTTGGACCGATGAAAACATTTATTACAGTGGGCTTGAATCTCCTTAATTAAAAAGAGCGAGATATCTATGCCTCAGCCTGAAGAATTTTTATTTTCTTCGTTTCACTTTTCAATTGTTAATTGTAATTTTTGTAATTTCACAAACAATTTTAAGGATATTCAATGGCTATAATTGAAAAAAATGTTAATATCAAGATAGGAGATCTTAACAAGTCATTTCGGTTCAACAATAATCATTTCTTCTCAATGTTTCTTTATGTGTTAGCTGAGAAGAATAAAAATAAATTTGATATCCTCTCCATGGATAATGATGAACTCATTTCTCATTAAGAGAAAGTAGAAAAATATAATAATGATTCCTACAAGTGTCAGTATTATATTTTGAATGTCTGTCTGATAATTTTTATGATAGAACTTACTCTACTACAAAGAAAATTTAAAAAGCATTGCAGAGTAATGAATTCAAAATATCATACGGACAATTCAAAATATAATACCGACACTTGTAGGAATCATCATTATATTTTTCCACTTTCTAATATAAGAGAAATGAGTTCATCATTATGTATGGACAACAAATCTTTTGCTTCTTCACCAATCTCCTAAATGTCATAATAATGAAGCAGGGCTTGGTGATCTGCATATTGATGTGATGTGCTTCCATTCCATCTAAGTTGGGTGTTCACATTCCCATGGTCCGACCCATCGCTGTTTCTGTTAGGTTTTATTACCACATTAAAATGTGTGTAAATCTACCAGGACGACAATCAAATTAAAGATGACAGTACAAACTGAAAAAAGGACTGTTCAATGCACAAAATATCCGACATTAATAGGGTCCAAGAAAGGGATACACTCCAAGGAGTGTGATGTTAACAGATCAATCAAACTCAATGAGACAAAAAACAGGTAAATTCGTGGGGAAAATGAGGGTCTAAATTTGACAAAATTGTTTCTTTGCATCCTTGATACCCAGTTAGTTCGTTGGCAGTAAAAATTGGAAGCTAATAAGTTATACCTCATGCTACAACAGTGAATCAGGTCTAACATTTCTAATTTAAAACTTCACATTTTGGAGATCACGCAAAATCCAAGCCGAACTCGGGATTGTGGACTTATCATAGCTTCATACAGCTAAAGCTAGCGGCTTCAAGCCATTCACTTCTTCTTCTTCGACTTGTTGGCCTGTGACTGAGTATATGCAGTTCCCTTGAAAAACAGAACAGGAAGTTAGTCAGCGGATTCTTCAGACCCAAGTTCAAAAATAAAAAGCATTGATAAGTTGAAGACAAGATAGCCAAAACATTTCCAGAATTATACTCCTAACATTATCATAAACCACAAACCTCCAACCATTCGTCTGTGGATGCATCAGTTGTCGCAGTTCCAACTTCAACCTTTGCCTTTGGTGCTCTCTTAGTTTTCTACACGCATCCAAAAATGAAAGTAGAACAATTCAGAAGGAAATAAAAGCACAGAAATTCATATGCGTAAACCCCCTATACATTGAAGATATTTTATTCAGCAAAAGCGCACTAAGTTTGCACTAAAAGGCAGGTATTTTATGACAAGGGAAACCATAGCCGCTACCCTTTGGGTGCAATAGCTCGCAAGTCATTTTGTTCTAATATGTAATGCCTAGTGCTTAAAAAAAACTCTCATCGTCACTAGGCATATCAGCTCTAACTCATTTTTCGAAGCAGATTTCAGGGTCCTTTGACGTAAGACATTGCCAAGAGGATAGTGATGCAAGATATAAAATTGTTGTTTGAAGCATATTTTCCCATCTTACAAGGAACATAGGTAAGTATAGGCACCTTTGAGAGATTTTGTATCTGACCACGGATCCAGAAACCAAGAAGACCAAGGAGGGCTACTCCAAGACAAAATAAGAAAACAGACTCAACACTGAGAAGACCACCAGGTTCAGTCACTTCAATAGTTCCATTGTAGAACACGTTTTGATAAGCGTTCTGGTCTATTTCGTAAATAATTGTGCCAACGAGATCAAAGCTTCCAGGCTGAAACATGATAGAACAAAGTTATCAGTTCAGACAAGAAACTATGAGAATTACGTGAAAGCAAAGCATATGAAAATAAGCTGGACAATTTTTTTGTTAATTGATGAAAGAAAATGGTAATAATGCTGTGTAAACAAACCTGCATAAATTTGCTGACAGCAAATATATATGGAAAGGTAGCCTGAGCTGAAGGAGGAACTGTTGCGTTGTTAAAAGCCTGGTAAATGAATGAACTTACACGATTAGCCAATCATCATATCCAAATCACAGTAAACAAAGCATGAAATATTGAACAGATGTTTGAACAAATACATAATACAAAAAAAAAAAAACAACGACGACAATGACAACAACAACAATAAAGTAAAACTGATAATAATAGTAGCAGCAAATAATAATGATAATAATAATATTTTTTTAAAAAAGAAGTTCCAGAAAATGCCAATAAATATACCGGTTATTAAAAGCAGGTAAACATCCCGTGGCAATATTTCTTAAGCAATTGGTACATGTGATCACCAATTCTCAACCTTAATGTAAACCAATACCACAAACCCTTTTTATATCATAAATTGCATATCAAAAAAAACCCAGAACAATAATGATAACAATAACAACACTACAACAGCAATAATTGCAATAACAAAAACATTCAATCGCAAGAGCACCGACAATAACAAAAATTGGACTAAAGTTTCACCAAAAGGCCATCATAGATAGTGGAGATAGAAAGCAGAAAGGGACAACCTCTGGGAATATTACTTGAACAAGCTACACGTGATTACTTGTTGCCCAATTGAATCTCTACTTTTTGTAACATAAAAGGTTGTCCCTCACCCTAAGGTGCCTAATTGAAAGCGATTTTAAGAGGATTAGACTTTAATGGAAGCCATATCCTCAAAAATACTGTCCTTTTATTCTACCTGCTCTTTCTTTTATATCACCAACAATATTACGTAGTTATTCTTTACCTGACCAACTACTTGTTTTCACTGTCTGGCCAACTACTTGTTTTCACTGTCTGGCCAACTCCTTGTGCACCAACTTTGGTGAGAAAGTGGGAAATACGACTTCAAATTGGAGGTTTACATCAGTGCATCATCACATCTTAATAGAGACCATTTGCCTTACAATTCAAAATCTTTAATTTTAAGTGAATTCCCATTTAAGAGTGAAAGAACATCAAATAGTTCTCCTGGTACTTAGCATATTCAAGCACTGGATGCCCGTGTACTAAATTAATAGTTCAAGTTTACTTCTTTAGGCCATCAATTATGTTACTCCAGCTCCTTAAAATTATCTGTTTCACTCGCATAAATTATAATTGATTGCGACCTCAACTAGTTTGGAACGACATAGTTGATTGATCACTTCAACAAATATTAAATTCCAGAAGCTATAACTCTATCTTTGGACCAGATATTTGAAAACCTTGTGAAGAGCATCACTCAGAATAAACACAACTCTCAAATGGAACCATATGATTACAAGTCTAAAAGCTTGAAGTAGATCAATTTTATAGATCTTGCGAAGCTAAATTCAAACAAGACAATGCATCCTTCAAATGGTGGCTTTTCATTATTATTGTTATTTTATTTATTTATTTATTTTTGGGTGGGGGTGAGGGGGTAGGGAGGCGCTTATAGCTATGTGCAGTTCCTTCCCCTTTTTCCCAAGGGGATAAATCACAACTGGTTCACCATAAAATTGACAGACCTTGAGTGATTTATACTAATAAAACTGATTAATACACAAATTTAATAGAATGGCTCACATTCTTAGCAACTATTGACTCCAACTCTCCATTGAGAAGAGAAGAAAAGCCGAGAACACAAATGAATGACTAACTCATCTCAGTCTACCTTGAGAAAACAGGCAACTTAAAAGATCTAACCAAGAAAAACTTATCAGTGAGACTGGTCTTGCAATCTGTGAATTGCAGACCATAAAATACTAAGAATGAAGAAATAAGAAAATTGAGAATTTTAATTTTAGAAGTTTGCTCAAAGAAAAATTTAAACGAAGTTCCATTTCCGGAGCTTGCTCAAATTTTATGATGTGCATAAATATAAGCTGAGTGCAGCTTTAAGTGACTTTTTATCTTAAAAAGTGTTTTTAACATTTAAGGAGTACTCCGTAAAATTTCCTAGGAATTCAGAACCTTGCAGAAGCTCTAGGTCACAATGATTGAATTTAAAACAACTTATTGCTTTTGAGCTGATGCTGAAGTTTATGCTATGCTCAATTTCTTTACAAAGGCAAGGCACATAGCTCAACTGTTAGTTGATTTTGGAATCTCCATCAGAATATAATTCATTTAAGATATTTTGAATGCCCAAAATAGTTGAGTTCATTATATGTCTGTTAGAATAGGAATAGGTAAATACAATCCTACTTAGAATAGGAATAGGAATAACAATAGTATATAGAATCCTAT
>JBCEWC010006023.1:0-23851 GCA_038996855.1 Solanum aculeatissimum | reverse complement strand
GGTTTCATGGACTGTGTGGCTTCACACAGACCGTGCACTGGTCCGTGGAGCCACACTTGTCCCGGAGTCCAGCCCCACAAGCTGGCCAACACACTGCCCTACTTCATGGGACCTCTTACGGCCCGTGCAAGGTCTCACAGACCGTGGGGTTAGCCTTGGTCCTTTGCCAGGGTCCTAGCCACCAGGAGTCCACGGGAACCTCCCACGAACCCCCACACGAACCGTGGACCTTCACACTGTCCGTGGTCCTGTCCTTGGACCATTTCCAGAGCTCGCTCTCAGCATCTTTCCAATTATGAGCAGTCTCACTGTTTTGGCCATAACCTTGTCATGCGAACTCCGAATTGAGTGAAACTAGTTACGTTGTGAATATAACTCAAAGAGATTAAATTTAGTATATAGTATCTCACACAGTTCATCCCATACCAAAAGTTATGATTTCTCAAAGTACACTACCCAAATGACCTCTTTGACACTAAAAGGTCCATTTTGAATCCTGCCACATAAAATCAACCTATGGCTACCAAAATTCAACCATTACCAGTTCAACACTATTCAAGACCAACCATTAAGAATTTCAAATAATTTTGAGTTGTTACAGTATGTGTGGAGTATTTGGCCATAAATTGGAGTTTTAGACTAAGGCGTCCATCACATGAGCCCCACATTACTCATGTGACACTTCACTAGCCCTTTGGTATCTCATGAGAGGAGACTTGTCCTTGAAAACCATATTTTGGCCAAGGAACTTCACACACTAACCCTTCAGGGCTCGTGTGACATCAAATAGTTTGTAAAATGGTCTGTTTAGGCTTTGGAGTGGAAATTTTCTAAGTTTGGAATCACCGTCTTGAAACTTGTCAGTAAAAGTTTTTCTAACTATATCTTGATGGAAGGCCTCACAACTCGTACACTTCTAAACAACCTGTGAGTCCCTCTTTTGACCCCCTGTTACTTTTTTTTTTACACTCATTCATTAACGGTTTATTTGTAATATTTTTGATTTTATAAGGTCATTTTAGACTTTCTAAGCCCTCCTAAACATCTGAATTAACCTATAAACCTCTCTTCTCTAATTCAAATTTATTCAACACTTAGAACATTCAAACTCTCTCTTCTAAAAGCTCTTTTCTAAGTGTGGTTTGAAGATTCAAGTTGAAATTCAAAGAGGTCTTCTTGTTCAATCATTTTTCTTCCTAAAGCTTCAAGTTAATCAAGGTATGAGGGAATTTATTTATGGATCCTTTCAACCACGAAGCCCCAAATGTTTTCATTACTTGATTTTATGAAATTTAAGCTTACTTTAAATATGGGTCTTAGAATTTATTATTGATTTGATTAAATTGAAGTATCGGCTATGTTTAATAGTTGATTTCAAAGTGATTTAAGCCCTAATTTTATGAATTACAATGGTGTTATGAAGGTTCAACTATGCATGTCCCTTTAATATTTCAATCTATGCATAGGTAGTTCAAAGAATAACTTAATAATGAATTTCCTTATGATTTAAGTTTGAATCTCTCTTATTATGATGTTTTATATGTGAATCCCTATCACCCATGCTATTCATTCATTATTCATGGTACATGCATACATAAGCATTGGTTTTTATGAAAATTATGAAGTGGGTTATGACCCAAATATGTTTATGAGCATGATTTTGGTAAAAGTATGGTTATGACAAGGATGTGATAACAAAAATGTCTATGATATGGCTCTTTTAGAACCTATGGGTGTTTACACCACTAATAATGATAAGAATTGAGTTATTCTTATGCATGAAAGGATATCATGAAGAATGATTTGGCTTTTAGCCCACATATGCATGAAACTAAGAATGTGATTTGGCCTTTAGGCCCAAGTATGCATGATTATGGTTTCAAAGTACTTATCCTCTTTTCAAAAACATGTATAATATATATATGTATTCCCATGGGATGATGATTTAGCACCGAAAAGGATTGGAGTAGTAAGTGGGATATCCCAAAGGTTCCTACTCCTTTCTCTTGAACTATGTGGCAACATAGGTGTATGGTAACCTTTACCAAAATGACTAGGTCATAAGGTATGGTTATACTTATGATATGATATGGAAATCTTTCCAAAATGACTGGGTCATAAGAAAGGTGGCCATCACACTGAAATGACTAGGTCATAAGGTATGGTGTAGATTACCTTTGGCAAGTAGTCTACTCACATCCGATGGGAGGCTTTTTTCTCAGGAAAATTGATGTAATAGCTCGTATAGGTTTGAGATATCAGCTAAGGTCACATCCCCTCTATATGTAAGAATTATGGAATTTCATGCATCATGGACTTCATGGCATATTGAAATAATACTCTTCATTGCTTATATACTTCTTTCCATATATGTACTCTTGCCATCTAACATTGAATGCTGGTTTGATAATTTTATATGCATTATATTCTCGCATACTTAGTACATTAAAACGTACTAACATATACTCTTTTGCCTACATGATCTAACCATGTGGGACTAGAGACTATCTTCATCAAACTTTTGATGGTTAGCTCAGATTGTGGTAGTTGTTGTGGTGAGTCCTATTATTCAAGGACAAACCATCATCCATCTACCTATTATGTTGCTTTCGCTTATGTTTTATCTACTTTGAGGGTGAGCCCAGGACTTGTCTTGGCCCTCGTCATATGTTAGAGAAATTGTCAAATATCTTGTAAACACTATGTTCTATCTTGTTATACTTGTTGTATGTTGCTTATGGAGGCTATGCTTATGACTATATTATGTTATGCTTATGTTATGAAGATATGATTATGTGATATGCGATCATGTGGAAAGTCCCAAGACCCCTTTCTATCCTCATAGCGTGAGTCATACTTACCCGCCCCTTAGTTCTTATATGCTACGTGCTATGTGAATCCATACAAACCCCAATCCCTGTGATGTTCCCATAACTTGAATCCAAAGCCCCACTTTCCTTAGAACTATGTGTTTGTTGTTTACTTATGTGCTTCCGAGCTGATGAGGTGTATATGAGTGTTATGGGGCTTGCTTGGAGACTCACTCGGGTCCTTTTAACCATGTTACTTCTAGGCCCTCTCCCTAGGTCATGAAAAATATGGTATCAGAGTATTAGGTTTCATTATTGATCCTTGGAGTCCAACATGTCACGTCAAGTAGAGTTTTATTCATGAGCATGTTGTGCACCATACCTATGAGTCAAAGGCTATGTCGACGTTCTAGGAATTATCTTACTTCTTTGTTTCTCATGTAGCGCTATGAACCATGCCATAAGACTTTTTGATTTTGATGATGTCTTTGATGCTTTTTAGAAGATACCTTTACGAAGAGCTTCTTTACCTAGGAAGACCCCAATTAATGAGGACCCAATTCGTCAAGATATATGGGAGAGCCAGTTACTCATGATGAGTTTAAGACTGTTGTTTCCGTGCTTGCTTAAGTGGTGACCAATCAAGCTAAGCAGGTTAATCCTCCTCCTCCTCAAGTCCAGACTCCGACAACTAGAGTGAGATATTTCACCCGGATAAATCCTCTAGAATTCTATGGATCGAAAGTTGAGGAGAATGCCTAATACTTTATTGATGAACTCTCTAGGGTGTTGACTGTTACGGGGGTGACTTCCGAAGAGAAAACTTAACTAGTTGCTTATCTATTGAAAGATGTGGCTCAAGTGTGGTATACCCAATGGTTGATGGAGAGAGTTGGTAATTATGGAGTTTGTTGGGAAGAGTTTAAGTTTATCTTTCTAGACCATTTCTTCCCACTTAAACTTAGGGAGGCAAAGATGACACAATTTATCAAACTCAGGCAAAATGGCATGACTATGAGGGATTATGCCCTCAAGTTCACAAAGATCTCAAAATATGCTCCTATGCTAGTGGCAGGTCCCTGTGCAAGAATGCAAAAGTTTATTTCTAGAATCTTTAATTTGGTTGTGAAGGAGTGTCATACAACTATGCTTATTTGGGATATGGACATTTCTAAGCTTATGACTTATGCTGAATAGATTGAACGGGAGACACTCAAAGAAAGAAAGGTGAATGATGCTAAGAGTACCTGTTATGATGGTGGGTTCTCTAACTCTATGAGTGGTGGTTATTTTAGTTGCTTTCTACTTGGCCAAGGTTCTAATGCAAAAGTTGCAATTACTAGAATGTCTCTTCATAAAGCATAGATTGGGGGCAGGACAATGGTCCCTTAGTGTGACTAGTGTGGGAAGAACCATCCCAGGAGATGTTGGAAGGATAGAAAATGCTTTCTTTTGGTGTGGTGAGATGGTCCACAAACTTGCCCATTGTCCTAAGGTTCCAAGGAAAGGTCCAACAACTTAGAATAACCAAGGAAGACAAAGGGTTCAACATGATGGTGCTCCCAGAAACAACAATTTCTATGTCATGCATACTCGACAAGAAGTGGATGAGACTCTAGAGGTGGTGACAAATATGCTAAAAGTATTTGGTTTTGATACTTATTTTTTGCCTGATCCAGGTACAATTTATTTTATGACTTCTCTTTTTGACTATTAACGTGGGTTTGAATTTAGAAATTTTGAGGGGACCTTTCTCAATTTATACTCCCCTAGGAGATTCTATTGTTGTTCAAAGGTCTATTGGGTTGTCCATTCTCTTTCTTCCATGAAGTCCTTTCGTGTGGTCTTGTGGTAATTATGATGTTTTATTTTGATGTTACTCTCAGAGTAGATTGGTTGCCGAAAGGAAGGTAGAGGTTTAACCCAAGGGGAAGATGGTGTACCTCAGTATCAATATTGATTATGTATGCTGGATGCTGATGGTCTTAGAGTGGTGATCATGAGTGGAGCTCACGACTCTTATTATTCTACATATACTTGGAATTTACCAAGATGTATTGAGATTTGAGGGAAGTATATTGGTGATCCTAGTTCGGTATGCCTTTGGAGGGTGTTGAAGTTGAGAAAAAACTAGGCTTATGATGAGGTCCTAGTGAAATTTTTGATAGGCAAGTAAAGCAGCTTTGTAACAAAGATATGGCTACGGTTAAAGTGCTCTAGAGAAAGCTACTTGTACTACTTGAAAGGTGGATTCCGGCATGATGAGGCAATACCCCTATCTCTTCCAATCTACTCAAATCAAAGACACCAGGTTCTTTCTACTCTAAGAGTTCCTAATTCTTTAACTCTTGAGTTTCACGACAAGACATTCATACATGTGAACAAGAATGATTTAAATGATGTTTTAACATGATTTTTAATGAATTTATGATTTTAAAATGATAAATTATGCATTATGTATTCATGTTGAGATGTTTCATGTTTTGATTCTAGTCTTTCAAGCCATATTCTAGCTCATTCGAGGTCGAATGTTCCCAAGGGGGAGATGATATCACAACCCAAAATTTTGAAAATCTTATCAATGCATAGTTCACTGATTTCAAAGCTTGGTTGGTGTGGTTTTTGGTCATCATGTGTCTCTTTTATCAAGGCATGGTCAAAGGAATTCCACTGGCTAAGATTTTTATATGAATAATTGGAAAGGTCAATGCTAAATGAACATATCTCTTAGAACAAGGAAAACTAGGTGGTTCATCACCTATCAAATTGCAGCTCCTTTAGTTATCTTTCAAACGAACTTGGTTTCACTTGATTCAAAGTTTGAATGGAGAAGTTATGCCCATTTTTGTAAAGTATATCTGTGTAGGGATCGTGTTGTGTTTTTCGCTAAGGCATGTTACCTGGAGACTTCATACGGACCGTCTGACATCTCACTGTCCGTGGTGATGCACCATGGTGATGATTTCTTCTAGAAACTTGGTTTTAAGTGTGGAAAATACTTGAGGTGACCCTTGTCCATGTATGTGTGGAGTATTTTGCCTTAAATTGGAGTTTTAGACCAAGGTGTCCATCACATAAACCCATATGGGTCGTGTGACACTTTATTCGCCATGTGGTGTCTTGTGAGAGGAACCCTGGTCTTTAAAACCACATTTTTCCCTAGAATTTCACACACTAAACCTTCATGGGTCGTGTGACATCAAATGATTCGTGAAGTGGTCCGTTTAGGCGTTAGAGTGAAAATTTTCTAAGTATGGAATCACTTTCTTGGAACTTTGTCAATGAATTTTGTTTTAGTATAGCTTGATGGAAGGCCTCATGACCCATGCACCTCTAAATGACTCGTGAATCCCTCCCTTCACCCCTTTGCAACATTTTTATACACTCGTTCATTAATAGTTTGTTTGTAATTTTTGTGATTTCCTAAGGCCGTTTTAGACTTCCTAAGCCCTCCTAAATATCTGAATTAACCTATACACCTCTCTTCTCTCATTCAAATTCATTCAACACTTAGAACATTAAAACTCTCTCTTCTAAAAGCTCTCTTCCAAGTGTGATTTGAAGATTCAAGCTAAAATTCAAAGAGGTCTTCTTTTTCAATCATTGTTTTCCTAAAGCTTCTAGTTAATCAAGGTATGTGAGACTTTATTCATGGGTCCTTTCAACCCTAAAGCCGAAAATATTTTCATTACTTGATTTTATGAAATTTAAGCTTACTTTAAATATGGGTCTTAGAATTTATTATTGATTTGATTAAATTGAAGTATAGGCTATGTTTAATTATTTATTTCAAAGTAATTTAAGCCCTAATTTGATGAATTACAATGGGTTATGAAGGTTGAATTATTCATATCCCTTTAATCTTTCGATCTATGTATGGGTAGTTTAAATCATGACTTAAATCTGAATTTCCATATGATTTAAGTTTGAATCTCTCTTGTTATGATATTTTAAATGTGAATTCCTATCACCCATGCTATTCATTCATCATTCATGGAATATGCATACATGAGTATTGGTTTTGATGAAAATTATAAAGAGGGTTATGACCCAAATATGTTGATGAGCATGATTTTGGTAAAAATATGGTTATTACAAGGATGTGATCACAAAAATATCTATGATATCTCTTTGAGTAACTATGGGTGTTTACATCACTATGAATAATAAGAATGGAGTTGTTCCTATGCATGCAAGCATGTCATGAAGAATGATTTGGCTTTTAGCCCACGTATGCATGAAAGTAAGAATGTGATTTGACCTTTATGCCTAAGTGTGCATGATAATGTATAAATATATATATGTATTCCCGTAGGATGATGATTTAGCACCGAATGGGATTGGAGAAATAAGTGGGCTATCCCTAAGGGTCCCACTCTTTTCTCTTGAACTATATGCCAATATAGGTGTATGGTAACCTTTACCGAAATGATCGGGTTGTAAGGTATGGTTACAATTATGATATGATATGATATGAAAATTCTTCCGAAATGGTCGGGTCATACGGAAGGTGGTCATCACACTGAAATGACTAGGTAGTAAGGTGTGGTGTAGATTTCCTTTAGTAAGTAGTCTACTCTGATCCAATCATAGGGTTTTCATTGGACGAATTCATGTAATAGCTTGCATGGGTTTGAGATATTGATTAAGGTCGCATCCCCTCTATATGTAAGTATTATGGCATTTCATGCATCATGGACTTCATGGCATATTTATATAATGCGCTCCCTTGCTTATATACTTCTTTCTATATATGTGCTCTTGCCATCTAGCATTGAATACAATTTTGATAATTTCCTATGCGTTGCATGCCGCATACTTAGTACATTCAAACGTACTAATGCATACACTTTTACCTACATGATCTAACCATGTGGGGACCAAAGACTATCTTCATCCACCTCTTGATGGTTAGCGCAAATTGTGAAAGTTATTGTGGTGAGTCCTATCATCCTAGGATAATCCATCATCCGTCTACCTATTATGTTGATTCCACTTATGTTTTGTCTACTTTAATGGTGAGCCCAGAACATGTCTTGGCCCTAGTCCTATTCCATATGTTAGAGGCATTGTCTAACATCTTCTAAGCTCTACATTCTATCTTGTTATACTTATGGTATGTTTCTTATAGAGGCTATGCATATGACTATATTGTGTTATGCTTATGATATGAAGATATGATTATATGATATGCAGTGATGTGGAAAGTCCCAAGACCCCTTTTTATCCCTATAGCATATAAGTCAAAACTTACCCACCCCTTAGTTCTTATGTACACGTGCTATGTGAATCCATGCAAATCTCAATATCTATGGCATCCCCATATCTTGTTTCCAAAGCCTCGCTTCCCTTGGAACTATGTGTTTATTGTTTAATTATGCGCTTCTGAGCTGATGAGCTATATATGAATGTTGTGAGGCTTGTTTGGGGACTCTATTGGGTCCTCATTAACCATTTCACTCCTAGGCCCTAGCCCCGAGTCATGAAAGTAGGGATGGATAACGAGGCTACTCCTCATTTTGTGGATAGAGTTGGATATCACACTTAGAAGATTTGATGAGTTTCCATGCTTCAGGGGAAAACCTTATCATACTTAAATTTTTTTATGTTCAGACTTTATGATTTCACTTTATCTTGAGGGTAAGCTAGTACCATGTGCTAGACCCCATCAATATCTATGATTTAGAGTCATGATTTGAGCTATGTGTATGTAATTCCCTTTAAGGGGAAATTTGACTCCCATGTTAAGCTTGTATGAGTGTATACTTCTGCTTGCTTGACATTTAAATTGATTATTTACCTTATGCTTGCTTATGATATGAAAAAGAGGCTTGGATGGGGTGCCTTTGGGTTCCAAATTTTCCATGTCATGACTAATACCTAGCTTCAGGTCATGACAGTATCCTTTATGACTCCCATGTTTCAGTTATGATTTCATCTCAACTTCCTCTTGTGTACTTCATCTTATTACCTTGAATGCTTATGATATGTTAAGAAGGCTAATTTGGTGTTCCTTTGGGGATCTCATTTGTTGTGTTACACCTAGGGGTTAGCTTGGGTGAAAAAACTATTTGACTTTCACGAGCCATAATTATGAGCGGTAAACATAATTATGACTCGTGGAAGTGAAATCATGGTCGAGCTCTTCAAACAATAAAATTTTGTTTGACTTTTATGAGGCAAATTCTAAAAGCCATAAAATTTGTACGATTTGTCAATTAGGGTGTCATATTCAAGATACTATAACATAGAAAATCAACATTGGTTTTCACAAAGACATACCACGAGCCCTAGAAGAATTCATGGACCATAGACATGGTCTGTGGAAAGTGTCCCTTGCCTATACAAATGAAATCTATGAACAAAGACCACGAGTCATAGTTATATCTATGATGCATAGATTGGCTAATGGAAGTTGTAGAATCTAGGTTCCTATGTTGTTTCATATTTGATTTTTGATGTCTATAAATAGGATTCTAGGATTAGTTTAGACAATCAAGAACATTATGTACTTCATAGTTTTGATTGTTTATATATTTTTGTGACTTAAGACATTGTGTTCTTGATGATTTTAACTTTTTAGCATCAATTAAAGATTTCAAATTTCATCTATTCCAATTGTAAATTACTGATTATGCTTAATTTAATAATCATTTATCATCATCTTACAAAAATGAGTAGCTAAATTCACAACTACAATTGTGGAAATCATGAATGATTAACAAAGTAAAACCTAATAATTAGTTATCCTTGATAGTGTACATGCATGTATTGTTTACCTCTTCGTTTTGATTACTTTTTAACTATTGCAAATGTTAGAAATTGTCATATTCTTACATGTCGGACCTAGAAGATAATGAATGGAAAAGAGACAAAACAACAAAGATTTGATATTTTTACACTCTTCTAATTAGCTTGAATGTAGCAAAGGAGAACTAAATATATATAGGACCAAGGTAAGGGTTAGTATAGTATACACCCCTAGATGTAATAAGTTGCATAGTGAAATTCATCTATTTGTCGAATCAAGGATTAGGTGAACATAACTTACTATTCTACATGATACACACTAGAAAAGGTTACTATTATTATTATATTATGTTATGAATTCATTAGAGCATAATACACAAGTTACGTCTTCTCATAGATTTTCAAACACTTACAATAAACTTAATCTTAGTTTTAGATCATTATTATAGTTATTTATTTAGTTTATTAAACCCCTTTCTTAAAGTATGTCAATTAATAGTTCAAATTCACATAAATTAAGCTAAGGCTAAACTATATTCTTCGTGGATTCGACCCTAACCCTTGTGAGGTTCTATATTTGGCAACGAACACTTTACACTTTTTTAGAGGGTGTAATTTGGGCGTATCATTCACCCACATAACTCTTAAAAGATATTAATTCTAAAACACACCAAAACAAGAGCACAAGCCTAAACTACAGTTCTCAAATAGCTATGGTAGTCTAAGGTTCAATCGGGAGTCGAGAAAATGGGATAGAATAGATGGAAATAAAGTATTCGACAAATACAATCCTAATTCACATAAAATTAATACTAGACATCATCTAATAAAGCTTAGTCAAAAAAAGGAGTCTGTTGCCTACCTTGGAAAATATCATATGATCTTCAAATCTACTAATGAGAGTTATCCACCTTCAAATTTTCTCATATTGTTGCCAAATTTTTAAAATATTGATCACCATGTCAATACGGAAGATTTGACACTAAAATTGCTTTAGTTGGAGTTAAACCCAAAATAATGTCTAAAATGAGATTGTGGGACTATCTTTTGGAATCCAAAAATAAACATTGTAAAATGATTCTAAATAATTTACTGAGCTTGTATTCAAGAATGTGGCACAATTTGATGCTCAGAAATGAAGGAATTCAGTTTATGCAATAAAATTTTCAACAATGCTAAGGAGCAAGCATAAGGCATCCCATTTAGGGAAAAATCTACCTCTACACGATGCTTTTTATTGTCCCTTGAACACTCCACCATGAACCTATGATCCATACAAATCCCACACCACAAACAGAGGTCTAAAACTCTAAAAATTGCAAAACGATCATATGGGGGTCAAGTTGGTGTAAGAAGGGTCTTATTTAAAAGACCAATCAAAATGCTCGCCATGATCTTTGAGCCCAAGGTTCCGAATTGTGGCACACTCATGAATAAAAAATTGTGAATGCAGTAGATCTCCCCATGATAGTGGAGGACAAGGTTGCACAACCTCATGATCGTAGCCCTAGGCAACACGATCATGGAGGTCTTGTGAATTGTGCTTCACAAGCACGAGCCCTAGGGCCTACGAACACAAAGGTCATTTAGACCTGCACTAGCTGAGTTGTATTAGCTAGATTTTCTAGATAGAAAAATTCTCTGATGGGTAGCTCAGATTTGCTCGGAACTCTATTCGCATAAATGAACTATAATACCCTATTGAATTAGACATTTTGAACTCAAAGGTGCAGTTAAAAATTTCAGCAGAGGTTGTCTTGACAAAAGTGGATCCCATGCCCAAGTATCATTTAATTGTATGCATAAATATACAAGAAGGCTTGGAATGAGACTAAAAGCCTTGGGACATTCATGTAAGTACGTTTCTTACTAAAATCAATGTTTCAAAACTAACTATGATGATAGATTTCTCATACTAGCACAATTTTTAAGAATATTGACAAGAATCAAACTTAGGTTTGAGCTTAAAGAATAAGACGCCTAATGGTACCAACTCGTTCGATAACTTTGGGACCTAAGTTTACCATGCTCCTAGTCTAAAATGACCCTTGTAGAGATGACTGAACCATCAAAGTTACGTTTTGAGGCTATTTACCTGAACTTTTGACAAAAGTCAATTATCTAAGTTCTAGAAGTCCTAAAATATGAGAAATATCATAAAAGTCATATAACGAGTGTTGGACTATGACAATAATGCTCAGCACACACCTCTATTTGGAGGTTGAAGCAGTCGTAATCAAGTATTTAACCTAACAATGGTTAGGAATATTTTCACGAGGAATATGATAGACTCCAGATTAGCACAACTTGTAAAGTGAATCGATTTACCCTACAATCTCCTAGAAAACCGAAAAATAAAAACAAGGAGGAGGGGTTTTGCAAATAAAAGTGAAAGCTAAACTAGAATTGCAGATGTTTATAATCAAAAGAAAAGCGAACTAGGGCTCTGTGTTCCCCATGACTCCCTAACTAAGTGCTCTTGGATACTTGTGAATCTTTTCTAATGCGCAGGTGCAGAACAGTAAGCTATATTCTCCTAAACCCTTGATCTGGCGGATAGGTGAATTTCATCACATTACTTTATCGGTCTCTATGATGTCGCTTTACTAACCCTTACTTTATCCAGTACAATCTTACTTAATTTAGTTAGATTGATTAGTTGAGAGAAATCGATCAACTCATGTTAATTAACTCTTTTCCTATTACTCACTTCCTTGATCAGGCAAGTGATACTAGGCTAGTTCTAACTTTGGCCACCCATTAAAAGCAATTAAAATGAAGAGATTAATTAATACATCCTAACACCATCCAAGAATTTGTAAGTTATCCAATTTTATCTTAGTTAGTTTGTCATGGTTCCCACAATCCTTGTTGTGGATTTAGCCATGCATGCTTGAAGTGTTTTCAACAATTATGCAAGAATAATTCATAATTAAATTACTTATACACAAGAATGGATGAACACAAGTCCAACTTTTCAATGTAATTGCAAACTTGAATCAAACTATTGTAATAAAATGACAAAGCAATGTTCACAATTTCTCTAACTCTCTCTGTCGTGTCTCTCTGTCTATCTATTGTTGTACATTTATTTAAAAAACTAAAAATCTATTTATGGTACTTAAAATACAAAGCTAAAATAAAATGGGATAATTGTGTCGGCATCATTTACGAGCAGCTTTCACGGCTTGTGTAGTAGTTCACAGCTCGCAGATCAGGGTCTCGTGGAATGTAGCTACATTCTACTGGCACCTTTCATGAAACCATTTCACGGTCCATGTAAGATTCCACGACTCGTGAAGGGTTTCGTCGAAGCCACTTTCAGCAACTTTTTGATATGCGATCTTTACTTCATGATCACACTCTATGACTCGTACTATGGTCTATGACTCATGATCCTTTCTCGTAGAGTATAGCTCACTTTTCACCCCGGTACTGGAACATCAAACAAAACCTCCTCTATAACTCGTGGAGTGATCTATGACTCGTAGAGGGTCTCGTAAATTGTCAAAAACTTCTACAAGTCTGCACTTCAAGCCCAAAACCAAGCCAACACTGAAATATTACAAAATAAACATAAACAAACATCAAATCTACTAACATCGCTTTTAGGATACGCAAAATTCCAAGTTTCTATCATGACCCAAAAATGGGCGTGATGACACTTTTCTTATCCCCACCAAGACAAGTCAACCAAAAACCTAATTACAATGATAAAGTGTGGAAGAAATAATAAAAGTAAAGGTTTAACTACGAATAATAAGTCAACTTAATTAAAAATCCTCAAAACCTTGTTGTCACGTGCACAAGCCTCTTAATGTATTACAATGAATTTGAAAGAAAGCACAAGTCTCAAATGATATTGTCTCTAAAGTAGAACAAAATCATAAATAGGAGTTAGAGTTTTCTAGGATGACAAGCAGCTACCTCACACACTCTCCACAAGAAGCCTAAAATAAGAAATATAGAGGGTATCATGAAGATTTGGGCTCGTAACCTAAAAAATATAGTAGCAAGGAGTGAGTACCAAATACACGGTACCTAGCAAGTGAACTACAAAACATAAAATCAAGTAATATAGAATACAAGTGCCCTAACACTCTAACTGAACCTCCACAACTATAACCTGCATAAAACCAGCCCAACCCAATAGTTTCACAAGTTACATATCGTATAGCTCAATAATATCACACCAACAATTATAGATCAACAACACAAGGAAGCAAGTAATGACAAAGATGTGCAATGTAATACATCACAATAATGTCAGGCATGTCTAGCCTAGTGATACACACCCGCTGTCTCGCAGCCTGGGACTCATGAGGGACTTTTAGTCCATGTATCCATCACGACATGCGACACGATCCTCGAATCATAATATCTATTGCAGTATGCGACACGACCCTCGAATTTTAGTGTCTGTAATGGCGTGTAACATGTCCCTCGAAATGGTACCTTCTTTTGAATTCTTATTCTTTCTCAGTTCACTTAACACTTGTCACAAATATCAATGCAATTAGGCATGTATACACCATAATGAGGAGATGACTAATTTTTAATACAAGGCATAATTCACAACAACATAATCTTGATACCACATCAATATTAACTCAATAATTCAAAATCATTCTCTACACCTCACACAAGGAAGCGCGAGATTCTATATACTTAACAAAGTTTGAGGAATTCACTTGCCTTAATAGTTGAACACTAACTACAGGACTTGAGCCTTCCCCTTTCGAATAGAATCCGTACCACCACGATCTAATCAAATAAGAGTTAACAATATGATTTTCAAACTAAAAACACTCAAATCTATAGTCAAGTCCTAAATATCAAGTCTAGGGTCATGTCTTAATTCCTCCAAACAATATAATTCTAATGGTTATTCGTATAATACCTAACCCCCAATACTAATAAAAAAATATGTACGTATATATATATATATATATATATATATATATGCACACCTACTCACACGTTATGTACAAAGAAAAGAAAATTCCCACTTGTTTGAACAAGACATGAACCATGACTATGTATATATACGAGAAGAAAAGGACGTTGTGTAATGCAACACTTCACTTTTCAATTACTCGCCACTAACTTCTATTGCCACTTTTTGGAAGCAAAACCAATAATTATACCATGAAGATAAGTTAATAGCTGCCAACTTATGGATTAACTTCAATCTTGCAATATATATATTCTCCCCGCTCACTTTATATGCCACTTTAAAATTAATAAGCCCTTCAATTCCTCATGCAGGTTATTCAACTCAATAGCATAATGAATAACAAAAATCCAAACAATTATACCATGAAGTCAAATAAGAACATGGAATCAGGAGAGACGCGATCACTTGCTACCATGAAATCTAATGGAGTCCTTATTAAAATTCACTCACCATTCGACTAATAAATCCTAAGCGAAATTATCATCAAAACATTGGAATCTTACCTGGGCACAAACTGCTCGGACGTGCAGCGTAGGTAAGGGTCGTTTCTCTCTTTTTTTCCATTGCTTACTTTACTTAACTTGATTAGGTTTAAAGAGAGAACAACCCACAAATTTATTTTTAATATATAGGATAAGGTGTATAAGGTATTAAGCAAATTAACATTTAACCCACCACTTATATTAATTATTCAAATTTATCCACAAATTAAATAGTCTTAGTTATTGAATAGTCCAAAGTGCCCATGAAATTTTTATGAGAAGAATATTTTATAAAAATAAGAGGACTAATCATCTAAATGACCTAACGGGTCGTTACATTTTCCACCACTAAAAATCATGTTCATCCTCGAACATAAGGTAAAGAAAGTACCTGAAGCTTTGAAGAGATGATGATATTTAGCATGCATGTCGGACTCTGTCTCCTAAGTTGCCTCTCCAACTAAATGGTACTTCCACTACACCTTCACTGAAGCAATCTCTTTGTTTCTAAGCTTTTGAAACTGTCTATCCAAAATAGGCTTCTCCTCAAATGACAAGTCTAGCTCCAACACTACTGAATCAAGTGAAAGTGCATAAGACTCATCTAGCACATATTTTTGAAGAAAGGAAACATGCAACACAGGGTGCATAGATGATAAGCTAGGTGGTAAGGCCAGTCTATAGGCCACCTCTCCAACTCGCTCCAAAATCTCAAATGGGCGAATGAATTGGGAGCTAGGCTTTCCTTTCTTCCCAAACTGCTTCACACCCTTCGTGGGTGACACTATGAGACAAACATGATCATCCTCCATAACCTCTAAGAATCGAACCCTCCTATTTGCATAAATCTTTTTCCAACTCTTAGCCGTCAGTAGTCTACCCTAAATCATATGAACCAGCTCCGTGGTGTCTCTAAGAAAGTCTACATCTAATGAATCCATCTCAACTTAATCAAACTAACCAATCAAAGATCTACACCATCTACCATACAAAGCCTCAAATAGAGTCATCTGAATGTTGGAGTGATAACTATTATTATACGCAAACTCTGCAAAAGGAAAGTATTTATCCCAATAGGAACCAAAGTGGATCATACACGCTTGAAGCATGTCCTCTAACACCTGAATCGTCCACTCAAATTGTCCCTCTATCTAAGGATGAAAGGCTGAACTCATATCTAGCTGAGTACCTAGACCATGTTGCAAGGCCCTCCAAAAATGTGAAGTGAAGGGTGAACCCCGATAAAAAATAATGGACACAGTCACCCCATACAATCTAACTACCTGATTGATGTAAAGCTCAACCAACTTCTCTGTTGTATACTTAACCTTGACAGGAATGAAATGGGAAGACTTAGTTAATCGATCTACAACTACCTAGATAGAGTCATAACCATCCACCGTAATGGGAAAATCCACCACAAAATCCATGATGATTTGCTCCTACTTCCATGTAGGAATAGGCATCCTCTAAAACTCACCTCCAGACCATTGGTGCTGAGACTTAACCTGCTAACAAGTTAAACACTTTAGCCACAAACTCTGAAATATCCTTCTTCATACCACACCACTAATAGTGCTGACTCAAATCATGATAAATCTTTATCGCCCCTAGGTGAATACAATAATGAGTACAATGATCCTCCTCAAGAATCAATCTAATCAAGTCCCCCACCTTGGGCATGCAAACTCGACCTCGAATTCTTAAAACACCATTAGGATCAAGTACTACTTTCTTAGCCTCCCCTCTGGTCACTTTGTCTCTGATGACACACAACTTCTCATCCTCAAACTGCGCTCACGGATATGGTCCATCAAAGAAGAACGAGTTTCAATGAAAGCAAGTATACCACCCTCATTGGAAAGTTGTAACCTGACTAGGCCATTAGCTAGACGTTGAACATCCCTGGCCAAAGGTCGCTCCTCCATTTGTATGGCAGCTAGACTCCCCATGCTAGAAGTCTTTCTACTCAAAGCATTGACCACCACATTAGCCTTCCCCAGATGATATAAGATGGTCATGTCATAGTCCTTTAGCAACTCAATCCACCTACGCTGCCTTAAGTTCACATCTTTTTGACTAAATATATACTAAAGACTCCTATAATCAGTGAAGACCTCACAATGTACACCATATAAGTAATGATTCCACAACTTAAGCACAAAAACCACTGCTACTAACTCTAAGTCGTGGATAAGATAGTTCTTCTCATGAACCTTCAATTGTCTAGAAGCATAGGCAATCACTTTCCCTTTTTGCATTAATACACCACCTAAACCAACTCTGAAGCATCATAATATACTGTAAAGTCCACACCTACCTCAGGTAGTGTCAAAATTAGAGTTGAAGTCAACAAGGTATTAAGTTTTTGGAAGCTCGCCTCACACTCATTGGATCAATGAAAGGCTATATTCTTCTGAGTTAATCTGGTCAATAGAGCTGCAATGAAAGAAAAACCCTTAACAAATCGCCGATAATACCCAGTTAACCCAATAAAACTATGAATCTTGATAACTGAAGTAGGCTTAGTCCAACCTCTAACCACCCAACCTTAGCTGGATCCACTTTAATCCCCTATTTGGACACCACGTGCCCTAAGAATACCACCGAATTGAGACAGAACTCACACTTAGAGAACTTCGCATATAACGTTTCCTCCCTCAACCTCTGAAGTACTATCTGTAAGTGACGAACATGATCAGTCTCAGTCTTGGAATAAGCAAAGATGTCATCAATAAATACTATCACAAATAAATCTAAGTATGGACGAAACACCCTGTTCATCAACTCCATGAATGTTGTAAGGGCATTAGTCAACCCAAAGGACATCATCAAAAACTCATAGTGGCCATAACGGGTTCAAAAATCTGTCTTAGGGATATATGATGCTCTAATCCTCAACTAATGATAACTAGACCACAAGTCAATCTTAGAGAACAAAATTGCTCCTTGAAGCTGATTGAACAAGTTATCAATATGAGGAAGAGGGCATTTGTTCTTGATAGTCACTTTGTTCAGCTTCCTATAATCAATACACATCCTCAAAGACCCATCCTTCTTCTTTTAAAACAAGACTGGAGCACCCCAAGGTGACATGCTAGAATGAATAAACTATTTGCTCAATCAATCTTGAAGTTTCTCTTTAATTTATTCAACTTATCTGGAGCCATTCGATATGGAGGGATGGAGATGGGCTTAGTGCCCTACTCTAGATCAATCAGAAAGTCAATATCCCTATCGGGAGGAAAACCTGGAAGGTCAGAAGGGAATACATCGACAAAATCTTGAACCACAGGAATGTACTCCATAGAAGGTGGTTCAACATTAGTATCCTGAATAAAATCCAAGTAAGACAAGCACCCCTTATCAATCAATTTCTGAGCATGGATGTAAGAGATAACTTTACTAGGATAAGAACAACTAGTACCCTTCCACTTAATTTGTGATACCCCGGGAATGGATAAGGTCACAGTCTTAGCATAACAGTTAAGAATGACATGATACAGAGAAATTCAATCCATCCCTAAGATAACATCAAAATCTACCATCTCCAGAATAATCAAATCTACCCAAGTATCATATCCATCCAGAGGAATAAGATAACATCGATACACTCGATCCACTACTAAAGGCTCACCTACTTGTGTAGAAACATGAATGGGTATAGGTATACGATCACACAGCAAGTTAAATCCAAATAAAAAGTATAAGGACACACAGGAGTAGGTAGATCCAGGATCAAACAATACAGATGCAGATCGATGACAAACTGGGATAATACCTCTGATGACTACATCAAAAGCCTCTACCTCGTGCTTTCCTGGAAATACGTAACACTGTGATCCTCTACCACCACTCGTCTGACCAATGCCTCTAACCCCCACTCTGTGGAACTATGGAACCATTCGCCCCTCTGTCCAAAGTGTGACCACCTCTATCTATCTAAGCTCTAGCTCACCCCTTATATGGTAGTACTGGTGGTCTAGTATGAACTGAAGAACTAGGTAGGGACCTCCTTGTCCCCTTAGTGAGGGATACTGTCGTATCATATGATTGGGATCTCCACAACCATAACAAAACCTTTGGCTCTGGGACTGATGTGCTGATCCTAAAAAACTGCTATAACTGTCTTGCACTATAGGTTTTTGCTGTGAACCATACAAGTCATGACCCGTACTATAAGATCCATGATGTGTCTGACCACCCTCAGATGTCGATAATGATGCATGGACTGGTCCTCAATGCTGGAATGAGCCACTCCCTCGATAAGACCCTCTACCTCCAGATGAGGTACCAAAAAACTGGCTGGTTGCATGGGCCCTCTTGCGGTCCCTAAACTCTTATCTCTTCATCAGTTATGCCCCCTTAGCCACACTCACAACAGACTAGAAAGAAGTTTCATTTCTAGATACTATAAATATTATCCGCCGAATAGAATAGGTTAATCCTCTCATAAACCTATGAACTTTCTCTATCTCATCTAGAATAATGGTTGCAACATGTCTAGATAACCAACAGAAATGGGTCTCGTACTCGGTTATTAATAAGTCGTCCTACCTCAGACTCTCAAACCTCAAGCAACTCTCCTCCCTCACGCTCCAAGGGATAAACCGATCATAAAAATCACTAGAGAATATCTCCCAAGACACTATGGGAGATCCCATAGGCAAAGATCCTGAATATGTCCTCCACCATTCTCTGGCTAGCCCATGAAGCTGAAGAGTAACATATCGAACCCCGTGTGACTCAACTAAGCTGATAGTATCCAATAACTCTCTATAAGTAGTCAAAAACTCATGAGCATTCTCTATCCTCCCACCCTAAAATTGAGGTTGGTTCATCTTCCTAAACCTCTCATAGTGGTGTTACTCATCCTCAGTCAATATAGCCAATGACGCACCCCAAACCTCAATAGTTGATCCAACATCAATCTCAACACTAGGACCCAATGTTGGCTTCTCCACCAGACCGTGAATTGTAGGAGGTTGATGCTGATCAGGAGTCTGAGCTCCTCCTCCGGTCTGAGAATCGCTATACATGCCTGTCACATTACCCCTCGGAGCAAAACTCTCAAGTATATTTAGCACCCTTAATAAAGTATCCTGCAGCAAAGGTGAGGCTACGTGCTTAGAAGGGACCTGGTCCTCACCACCCCTATCTGTGGCTCCAGAGAGGCCCCTCTATCTTGCCCTCTAACTGGTGCCACTCCATGAGCGCGACCTCTAGCACGATCTCTACCCCTACCCCTATCTGGGGTCTCAACATCTGTGTTGGGAGATGTCTCACCTCTACCATAAGAAATAGTAGCTCTAGTCCTTGCCATCTAACAAAATAATATGGGTACAATTCAGTACTAACAAAGATAACCATGCACAAAAAGAGAAAATAAATAAAAAGAAGTTCCTAACAGTCGTTATAGCCTCTCAAAGATAAGTACATATGTCTCTATACCGATCCTTGAGACTTTACATAGACTCAGCTTGTATGCACGTGAGACCTATGAACCTGGGCTTTGATATCTATCATGACCCAAAAATGAGTGTGATGGAACTCGTCTTATCCCCACCAAGACAAGTTAGCCAAAAACCCAATTACATTGATAAAGTGCAGAAGAAAAAATAAAAATAAAGGTTTAACTACGGATAATAAGTCAACTTAATTAAAAATCCCAAAACCCTGGTTGTCATGTTCACAAACCTCTTAATGTATTACAGTAGATTTGAAAGAAAGCACAAGTCTCAAATGATATTGTCTCTAAAGTAGAACAAAATCATAAAGGAGTGAGAGTTTGTTGGGATGAAAAGTTGTTACCTCACACAATCTCCACAAGAAGCCTCAGATAAGAAAAATAGAGGGTATCACGAAGATTCGGGCTCGTAACCGACAAAAATATAGTAGCAAGGGGTGAGTACCAAATACATGATACCCAACTCATGTACTACTAAACACAAAATCAAGTAATACAGAATACAAGTACCCTTGACACTCTAACTGAACCTCCACAACTATAACCTACATTAAACCAGCCCTACCCAACAGTTTCACAAGTTATATATTGTATAACTCAAAAATATCACACCAACAATTATAGATCAACAACACAAGGAATCAAGTAATGACAAAGATGTACAATGCCATACAATACAATAATGTTCGGTATAATGATGCATGTTTATCCTAATAATACACAACCGCTATCTCTCAGTCCAGGATCTATGGGGGACCTTTAGTCTATGCTTCCATCGCGACATGCGACACGGCCCTTGAATTATAATATCTATCGCGGTGTGTTACACGATCCTCAAATTTTAGTATCTGTCGTGGTGTGCGACACGTCTCTTAAAATGGTACCTCATTTTGGATTCTTATTCTTTCTCAGTTCACATAATACTTGTCACAAATATCGATGCAATTAGGCATGTTTACACCATAATGAAGAGAAAACTAATTTTTAATACAATACACAATTCACAACAACATAATCTTGATACCACATCAACATTTACTCCATAATTCAAAATCATTCTCAACACTTCACACAAGGAAGCTCGAGATTCTATATACTTAACAAAGTTAAAGAAATTCACTTGCCTTAATAGTTGAATACTCACTGCAAGACTTGAGCCTTCCCCTTTCGAATAAAATTTGTACCACCACGATCTAATCAAATAAGAGTTAATAATATGATTTTCAAACTAAAAACACTCAAATCTATAGTCATGTCCTAAATATCAAGTTTAGGGTTATGTCTTAATTCCTCCAAACAATGTAATTCTAATGGTTATTCATGTAATACCAACCCCCAACAATAATACAAAAATATGTACATATATATATATACACACACACCCACTCACATGTTATGTACATAGAAAAGAAAATTCCCACTTATTTGTAAAAGACATGGTCCACGCCTATGTATATATACGAGAAGAAGAGGACGCTGCATAATGTAGCGCCTCACTCTTCAATTGCTCACCACTAACTCCTACTGCCACTTTCTAGAAGCAAAACCAACAATTATACCATGAAGATAAGTTAATAGATACCAACTTATGAATTAACTTCAATCTTGCAATATATATATATATATATATATATATTCTCCCTGCTCACTTCGTATGTAACTTTCAAATTAATAAATCCTTCAATTCCTCACTGCAGGTTATTCAACTCAATAGCATGATGATTAACAAAAATCCAAACAATTATACTATGAAGCCAAATAAGAACATGGAACCAGGAGAGAAGTGATCACGTGCTACCATGAATTCCAATGGAATCCTTATTAAAATTCACTCACTATTCCACTAATAAATCCTAAGCGAAATTATCATCAAAACATTGAAATCTTACCTGGACACAAACTACTCGAACATGCAGCGTAGATGAGCACCCTTTCTCTCCTTTTTCGTTCTTTGCTTTACTTAACTTGATTAGGTTTAAGAGTGAATAACCCACTAATTTATTCTTAATATATAGGCTAAGGTGTATAAGGTATTAAACAAATTAACATTTAACCCACCACTTGTATTAGTTATTCAATCTTATCCTCAAATTAGCTAGTCTTAGTAATCGAATAGTCCAAAGTGCCTACGAAATTTTTATGAGAAGAATATTTTATAAAAATAAGAGGATTAATCATCTAAATGACCCAATGGGTCATTACAGTTTTAAGCATTAAAAGTGTTGTATTTGGCAGTACATCAACACCCTCAACTTAAAATTGTTACTTGTCCTCAAGGGACGAACTCAATCTACTTAAGTAGTACAGACTACATAAAAATCTCAACAAATACCCAAGTCTCTTTCAAACATATACTAGATAGTCATCCAGTAAACCAATGCAGACTACAATATCCACCAGTGTAACTATGACAAGCTATGCAACCACAAATTAGCAACATATCACTGATTTAGTCATGTATCAACAATGCAATGCAAGTGCCCTCACACAAAGAAATCCCATTATACACTCTGGGTGATATTTTCAACTCAAGTTCATTAGGACTATATCAAAAACACTCACCCTCACAAAAGATATTCAAATACTGTGGCTAATAACATATGTTTGCTCATATACTCTAGACCATGACTTGATGATTAGTCGAACTAGGATCACATTAGGACTTTCTAAGCTTGTAATATAGGCTCAAGGGGCTTTGGGGTGATTTTATGGATACATAATGACTGAGGCCCTCCTTGATACTGCATTATTCTACACTTTACCCTACCAACCTATCATTTTTACTTTCTTCTCCCTTTTTCCTAATTTTCAACTGCTTAAGCGTGCTTTTCTTTTCTTTTTAGCACTTTGCCCTTATTCATTCACATTGTTTTGAACTTTGGCAAATTTTATCATTTTTCTAGCACCCTTTTTATTCTTTTTCTCCTCTCTCTGTATCACTAAGCTTTTTTCTCATGTTTTATGACTTCTCCTTATACCAGCCACCCTAAATTTAGTTGTTTGACCTAAGATGAGGTGCATAATATCTATCCTCTGAACTAGGGACACTTTTTGGATAGCCACCCTCAACTTAGGCTTTTAGCCTCAGTTGAGGTGTACAATGTTCAAGGAAAGATCAGGGCCAAGTTTAGGATTATCATTCATTAAGGTCTAGGCTTGTTAGGTATTTACCAAGAATAGAGTCAATTTTAGGCTCAAAAATAGGGATCAAGGGATACATAACATATTTGGTTGGTTATCATTTAGGCTAAGTGAGCTAAATCAGAACAATGGTTATCATTTAGGCTCAACAATGTTCTAACCATGTTGGGACCGAGAGTGACATATACATTCTACCGGACGACGATTGATCACTTGTTGAAGACTTGCTAGTGGTGAGCCCTTT